>JAPXFQ010001740.1:600000-786851 GCA_028564705.1 Apricaphanius iberus | reverse complement strand
GGTGCTGAGGTGGGGGGCTCTGGCCGGTGTTGGTCGGCCTCCACGGTGACTGACCAGTTGGTGGGGTGTGGGCTGGTGGGTGGACGTGCTGGGTTCTGTTGCCACCCGGCCATCGGGCGGTAGTAGCAAGGCTGGAGGATGTCGGCCTGGGGATTGGCCGCCCGGGATTTCGGTCTGCTCACGGGCCTGGCGCGGCATGTCCGGGGTACCCAAGTCGGTGGTGCGCCGGGTTCCGGCCTTGGCCCGGGGGTCCTCGGACGCTGGCGGTGCCTGGGGCGTCTCTTATTGGCGGGGAGGCTTTTTACCATCTAGCACAGGCGCTCTTTTTAACGGGGTGCGCTTGGGACGGGAGGGGGGAGGGCGTTGAGGGTGAGGGGGGGCTAAACTCAACCTGGGTGTATAGTGACATGTGTTTTGTTAGCAGTGTGAATGTTGGGAAGGATTTAGGTATGCCCCTGGCATGGGGGCTGGTGGATTGCCGGGGCCCCCATGGGGCTCAGCGGTACCGCTGCCGTGGGCCCCGACTGGACGTGCTGGGGCCTCCCACCCCTGGTGGATCGGGCCGAACGGGGTGCCTATTGGAGTCAGCAGGGGAGCTGGCTCCCTGGGGTTGGCAATGGTCACCCCAGTTATTTTCTCCCCATCCCCATGCCTCTGTCCACCTGCTCCTTCATTCTACCATTCACAAGGCCTTGGGACGTGGGCACGTCACTGGGGTGCGGGATGGAGCTTCCGTCTTCGCTACCCGGTGGCGGCGTGGGTCCCGATTTTATTGAGCAATTTAGACACTACACTTGCAACATTTACAGGGAAAGCACATGTAGGGACCTGGCGGTGTGGCGCCACATGCACATCCTGTGGTGCCGGCACCCACTGGTTAAACGCATCTAGACACTGAGGGCCCGGGGGGGGAGATGGGGGTACCCGGCAGTATTCCCATGTCCCCCCCCTCTGTTTTAAGTGCACATTAGAACAACACGCAACAACACCACATTGAGCTGGGGGAGAGAGGCTGGGGGGTCTTTCCACACACCTGTTCGTTGGACCATCAGGGGTCGGAGCCCGGATAGAACATCACGCCGTCTGGTCGGGGTCCTGGGCTGGTGGGCTGCTCTTGCCGGTGTGGGGGCCTTGGCGGTCTGCTTGTCCCCGTCCTGGTGGGCAAAGGGGTCTGTCTCCTGGGTGCAGGGGCAGGGTTCTCTATTGGGGCGTCTGTTCCTGGGCCTGGGAGTATGGAGTATAGTGTACGTATGGGGGGTATGAATGAGTGTATAGCGTCCTTTTTTCGTATGTCCTGTATTTGTAAGAATGTGTACGCATGAGAGGGAGGGTAAGTATGAGTGTCTCTGTCTGTCTATGTCTACCTGTCAGGTTGGGTGTTTGGCTGCTCTCTGGCCTGATGCATCTTCTTCCCTCCCCGTCACTCCCCGTCGGTGATGGTTGCTCCTGCCCGCTGGTTGATGATGATTCTCGATGCATGGGGCTGGGGGTCCCGGTTGCGGCCCGGCTCGGTCCTGGTGCATGTCGGGCGGGTCCTGGGTGGTCCGGTGTGTCGGGCGGCTGCTGTTTTGGGCCGACGTCCTCCTTGGATTGACTGGGGCACCTCTTATGGGGGTGCCGGGGTTGTAGAATAGGTTGGTGCCGTCCGGTGGATCGGTGGGGACCGTGCCTGGCGCCCAGTCCTCCTGCCGGTTCCAGGACTTCTGCTGGCTGGTCTGTTCACCTGGTGGGGCTGTCCGGCATTGGCTGGGCCCCTGATCTTGGCTCCCCGCGTGGGGCGGGATCTGGACCCTGGAGCTGGAAGATCTGGATGTCCAGGTGCCGGCTGGGCGCGGCCTGGGGAGGGCGTACATCCGCTGCGGCTCTTGCTGTGGCTCCCTGGCGTGTGGATGTGTGGAGGCGGGCCGGGTTGTTGGCGGTGAGTATTGGTCCGGGGTGGCGGCGGCGTGTGTTGTCCGTCGGTTGGCTGTGGGTCCTCCTTGCCTGCGGCGGCGGCGGGGGGCCCTTGTCGGCTGGTCCCTGGTTGGGGCCCCGCTGGGAGGCGGGGTGCCCCTGGTCCCCGTGTCCTCCGGTTCCTGATCCGGGCCCGCCCTGGCGTAGCCGGTTACCGGCGGAGCCCGTGGGCTCGTCACTGCGATCTCTCGGGCCCCAGCATTGCGGCTGGTGGGTGCTCCCCTGGGACGTCCATCTGTTCCTCTCTTGGTGGGTGATCGACCCTGCGCTGATCCGCCTGTGGACTCTGTACTCTGTGGGACCCTGGATGCATACATCTCTTGCCTCCTCCATGTCTGTGCCGATTCCTGTAGGACGGATTGACGGTTCCTTACACCAGCGATCAATCACTTGCATGGGGAAACCTTATTCAGACCTGCATGCTCGCACACACATAGGTGTGGGGACATAGGTGAGGACGGACATATCTTAAGCTGAGGTTATCATCACTAGTTAGTTGTTCACAGGAGCTTACCAGAAACATTTGTATTATGTTCATTAATCAATGCTTGTGTGTAGTGAATGTATAATTCTTTGTTTATTCTACTAGATCCAAACTATTGGTTTGGTTCTGTACAGTTTGTTGTTTTTGTTTTGTATTACTGTTTCTCTGCCGTCCGGCAGAGGTGGAGGACTGGGATGTTTTCTTGTTTTCTTTATTTGCCTCCCTGTCTTGTGTCGTCGGTTCGCCCCTCTGTTGGTCCGGTTTCTTTTCTTCACCTTCTTCCTTTCTCCCTTCTTGTCTCAGTTTAATGTCCATGACGTCAGGAAATTGAACCCACAGTAATCACTAATAAAGATTTTTCATACATATACATCAAGTGGCGTACTACAGCGAAGCTGTAATACTCTGCTTGGGAAAGTAAAACTGTTGGGCTTGTACTTGGTACTCAGACACCAATTCTGAGTAGCATACTGCTAGACAGGACACGTTAAAAAAAAAAAAAAAAGTTTGATCTACTCTTGCAGAATTCCACAGCCTGCTTGAGCAGAGGGCTACTGCTCATAAACAATCAGGATTGCTATTTATGGCATTCAAAATACAGATTGGCTTCAAAATAGACAATTTAAACACCAAAATACCCCTCAACTGCTGAGAGAAAAATTCTGTCAAAGTAAAACGGTTTCAGTCTTGCAGTTCCTCTGTTCTAACAGTAGGTGCTGAGATTTTGAATTTGGGGTTTTCATAAGATGTAAGCCATAATCATGCAATTTATAACAAATATGGCTTGAAATATCTCACTTTGCATGTAAAGAGTGTATATCAGGGACAGAGTTAGGGGGTGGCTACTACTGAGTAGCCCCTAATCTGAATTTTGCTTTTGAAGTGTGGGAAAAGCCTCTGGGAAATAATTTGCAGTACCGGAGTCCACCAGACAGGCAGCAGAGTGAAAAAAAAACGTTGGATATGGCCTCCTGAGCCACCAAAGCAGCACTTCAGCAGCCTGCCAGCCTGATTTCTGGGAATACAATGCTTGTTTAACACATGCAGGAGTAGTATTAGCGCTCATTTAAAGCAGCCTGACATGGAGAGTAATCTATATAAGGATAATAAATATTTATTCCTTTATTGTTGTCTGTCAAAAATCTGGTCATAAACAATCCTTACCCATCAATTTTTAAACTGATAGCATCAAGTGCACCGCTACCCAACTGGAAAAGGTTTTGAAATCAGGAAATATTTATCAAATTAAATGGATCAGAAGTCTTAAAGACTCTCAATTGAATTCAATTCCAATCTGTTTATTTATATGGCACCAATTCAAAGGATGCCATCTCAAGGCATTTTAGAAAAGTAATTTCAATTCAATTGTTAAAAAATTATATTCAGTTAAAAGTTTTCCATTCAAGGAATCCCATTGGATTGTGTTGAGTTGTTGACGCATTGTTGTGCCTGAGCATGCAGACTCCAACCACAGCAATCCTTCAGTAATCCGTCATACTGACCAAGCATATAGCGACAGTGGAGAGGAAAAACTCCCCTTTAAAAGGACGAAACCTTCAGCTGGCTCAGTACAAGTAAATTTCTATTATTATTTTAAGGAAAGTTTGTTCTTTCTAACAACAGAGAATGCATGCTTTAAAATGATAAAATCAAAAGTCAACTGAAAAACCCAAGTGTCCATTAAACATCAAAATATGGTCACCCTAAACAAAACAAAAAAAGCTTTTTTGCTATTATTTCTTAAAGACAACATTTTTAAAATATACTTAAAATTTGGTTTCAGGTCTGTGCAGTTTTGGCCAAGTATATATATTTTTCTATTACTACTCTTCTGAACGGACATGCATTTAACTGCATTTTTAAAACATTAAAAGACCTAAAAATAACAGTACTCACACTTGTGAGGTTTGATTCTCATCATCCAAAATCGTTTCATATTTAAATAATTGTGTTTTCATGGGCAAAAATTGTTTTACTTTTAAAATGTGATTAATTTAGATTAATAAAAATGTAAAATGGAGAACTTCTACAATTACCACAAACACATTACCCTTTGTACACTTTGCAGCATACATCTAGGGACAGTCCAGCCATCTGCCTTCCTTTTTGCCACCCTTCCCACCTTTTGCAGTAGCCACCAAATAAACTGTAGAGCAAAATATTCAGAAGGGTACACATTATACTCCAATGTACAATTACTGTGACAAGCATGTATGTTACTCTTAGTACACAACACATCTTAACCAAACTACTGTAGTCCAAATCATAATTTCTACAGTTCCATAGAAAGTGTATATCAAGGACCCAGGTTGATTCAGCGTGATTTGTTAGTGTTTTTTCTTTGATATGTTTGTTTTATGTTAAATCACACTGCAGTGTGTGAATACCACAAATAATGACTTTCACACAAATGCATGTGGGTGAGAATATTTAGTTTTAGTCTGTATTATAAATAGAGTAAATTCTTATAAACGTGCGTATTTGTGTGAGAACAGTCTGTACATCCTCATGCATATGTGCAACGTTCATGTGGCTCATTGGACAGGCCGTGTACTCTGTGATTCTACTGTAATGGATACTGGCAGCTGTGTAATTTCTGCTTATTTCCTCCTGACCTTGGAAAAGTCTTCATCTTCAGCACAGGAGGCTTTGTAACACACAGACTCACACAGTAAACGGCAATGCTACAAATAAAGCACAGGAAATTCTTTCACATTCCCACCCGCAAACACATAAGATGCATTGCACATTTTAACATCAACAACCCACCATTTTACCTCCATACAGATACATGCATCCACACTGAGTTAGTTAGAGCTGGGTCACATCACTATGCAGAGACCAGAAAAGGACAGTGCTCCCAATTTTACTGATGAGTAGTGTAGTGCAATGGGTCACTAGTTAGTTAGGACACCAGCTCTGAAGTATTTAAAAAAATTACCCAACAAGGCAGATGACTATTGTATGTCTGGTCTTTTTTTAAGGTATCTTTCTTATTTTAACAAAGAGTCTATGAGTAGTTGATGTCTAATGTCTAATCTATATGTCTAATCTACAGTAGACTGATGACAGTATTTTACCTTTTAATATGTTTTGTGGCAGTAACAGCTGTTATTTGAAAACTATTAGACAGGGGTTTAAAGTGATTAATAAGACATGCAGTAAATGGCCTTGGCCAGAAGATGAATAAAGGACTGCTGCATTGGTAAATAACAGCCAAATGGTGCGTTCCATTTGTAGTCGGAACTCAGAAAATCAAAATTTATTTGTGTATTTTTTTTTTTTTTTTGCTCTGACTTTGACTTTCAACAGGGGTGCTCCTCACATCAACAATAGTAGTTTGGTGAAAAACCTCCTATTTTAAAAGACACACTAGTAAGAATGTGTATAAAATCCATCTTAAATGTAGAGGCTATGTAGCATAATGTAGCATCTCTAAGCTTAACAAAATGAAAGTGGGTTATGCATAATGGAATTTACAGCTTAAAGGGACTATGTGAAATTTGAAAGTTTTGTGCTCGTGATTCCTCCCTCAGGCCAAATGTGTAACTGCAGCCTCAATTGAAAGCTTGTGCATAAGGCACTCATGCTCATGCTGTTTGCCAGGTGCGAAGGCAAACTAACTGGCTAAGTCCTTCTGTATGTAAATCTGACCTGATCATCCTCTTAATGGGATTATCCTACAACAACAAGACAGTTTTTAGTCAAAGACTTCCACAGTTTTGCTGCAACACATACTGCTACTGTAGTTTTGTAGTAGACATTGCTTTTCATCCATGCTTCAACGGAATTATTTAAAAAATAAATGCATGAAACAGTCCTGGACAAAAATGATCGTACCCACAACTTATTATTAATATTTGGTTGCACAACCTTTTGAGGCAATCACTGCAATCAAATGACTCCTGTAACTGTCAATGAGACTTCTGCACCTCTCAGAAGGTATTTTGGCCCACTCCTCATGAGCAAACTGTTCTAGTTGTTTCCGGTTTGAAGGGCGCCTTTTCCAGACAGCACGTTTCAGCTCCTTCCAAAGATGCTCAATAGGATTGAGATCAGGGCTCATAGAAGGCCAGTGTTTTCCTCTTAGCCCTTCTTGGGTGTTTTTAGCTGTGTGTTTTGGGTCATTTTCCTGTTGTAAGACCCGTGACCTGCGACTGAGACCATGCTTTCTGACACTGGCCAGCACATTTCTCTCTAGAATCCCCTGATAGTCTTGAGATTTCATTGTACCCTGCACAGATTCAAGACACCCTGTGTCAGATGCAGCAAATCAGCCCCAGAACATAACCGAGCCTCCCCCATGTTTCACAGTAGGGACCGTGTTCTTTTCTAGATATGCTTCATTTTTCCGTCTGTGAACATAGAGCTGATGTGCCTTGGCAAAAAGTTAAATTTTTGTCTCATCTGTCCACAGGACATTCTCCCAGAAGCTTTGTGGCTCGTCAGCATGTAGTTTGGCATACTCCAGTCTGTTTTTTTTAATGATTTGTCCTCTGGCTCAAACAGCGAAGGATGTTCCGATCTGACACTGATGTTCCTTGAGCATAAAGTTCAGCTTGGATCTATTTTGAAGTCTTTCTAGGCTCTTTTGTTACCATTTGGATTATCCGTCTCTTTGATCTGTCATCAATTTTCCTCCTGCAGCCACGTCCAGGGAGGTTGGCTACAGTCCCATGGATCGTACATTACTGAATGACATGTGCAGCTGTAGTCACAGAAACATCTAGCTGCTTGGAGATGGTCTTATAGCCTTTACAGTTAACATGCTTGTCTATGATTTTCTTTCTCATCTCCTGAGACAACTCTTTCCTTTGCTTCCTCTGGTTTATATTGAGTGTGGTACACACCACGTCACCAAACAACACAGTGACTACCTGGAGTCATATATATAGGCCCACTGAGTGATTACAGGATTGTAGACACCTAGGATGCTGATTAGTGGACATACCTTGGATTAACATGTCCCTTTGGTCACATTATTTTCGTTCTTTTCTAGGGGTACCATCATTTTTGTCCAGGCCTGTTTCATGCATTTATTTTTTAAATAATTCTGTTGAAGCATGGATGAAAAGCAATGTCTGACTTTCATTGGTCAACATTTATATAATTTTTATTTATTATTACTTTTGTCAGATTAAAGTTATTTCTGTGACCATTATGAGTTTTTCTTTTATTTAATGAAGGGTACTAACAATTTTGTCCACATCTGTACATGTCCTGTAGGTCAACAATTCCTCACCATCCACCTGCAGTCTGGTTGGTTAGGAAGGAGAAAGGATGTGGCGAGGGCTGAATTATGAGATAAGCAGGGCAATATTTTTTTGCACGCATCAATTGCATGAAAAAAAAAATTATTAATTAATTCTAAGAATGAATCGACAATGTGTTAACGTGTTAATTTTGACAGCCCTAGTTTAAGCAAATCCATTAAATAAATGCCACAGCCCTCACATGCCATGAATACTGCACATGTACTCCACTAGTACAGCATTTGAACAGTATCAGAGAAATAACTAAATAACAAGACTAAATCTCACACAGCTCTTTGACGAGGCTCAGTCTGCTCACTTCTTGATGGTGAAACTGATAGGTTGACCTACTTTCTAATTCATGTTTAACACGCTCGTTAAGTAGTTGGAACACATTAGCTGAGCATTTTAATTTCATTTCCAAGCAGATCACGGTGATTCTTAAAAATGAAAAAAACATATGGTAGTGATGTCGTAAGTAAAGTATTGTACACTGTTCTGATGCAGCCAAACGAATTATTCCACAACCTTCATACCGGTACTCATGCAATGCTACAAAAAAAGGCTTTTCAAAATTATAATGTACACCCAAAACACATAAATAACTGGTGTTCCAAGTTCAAACCTAGGTAAACAGTCAGACAGCAGCTTTCAAGATATCACAGTAGTTACAACCACAACTTTTGTGTAATATTTTCCACAGTCACTTTAAATTGATAACTTGTGATTACCTGGAAAGAAGTTTATTAGCTGCAATGCAAACCTCTAGCCGTGCAAAATAATCTGCTGCAAAATAATTACAATTTGCTCAAGTGTTTTTGCCCAATCTCACAGTCTTACATATTATCAAGTGAACTACAAAAAAACTAATTTTAGATGGCAGTCATTGGAAATTATTTTCACAAACAAGGAAACGCTGTATTTGTGCTTTATTTTAGACCAGATAGAACATTAAAAAATCTTGCGGGCTGAAGAGCTGCTGAAGATGATTGTGGTAGAAGGCAGTATCCGGAGGTGATCTGATGCAGAGAGGTAAGGTGGTGTGGCCCAAAGGCTGGCGTGGAACCCAGTGAGGCGTTTAAACCTGGGAGGCACAGCAAAGCAAAGGGTTAAAAGGACAAGGGCACAGGAATCATAAGCAAACATACTAAATAAACTTAAACCTGAGGAGCAAAACAGACTGTGGTTAATTCTACCAAGAAATGCTGATTATCTGGCAATGATGGGTCATCGAGCACCTCATAAAAGGGCCTGCAATGAATTTGCCAGCTTTTTAACTGAAAAGATCTTGAACATCAGAAGGTAAATTAGTACATGACTTTCAACCCCAATACCAACATTTAGTTTTCCAAACAATAAACCAATTGAGCTTTGATGAAATTATTGATAAACTAAGCTCTGCCACCTGCTGCTTGGATATCTTACCAACAGGTTTTCTTAAAAAGGTCCTCCCAGCCATCAGGGCGGATCTGATCAAAATAGTTAACTCATCCCTCCTATCAGTTGTTGTCCCCCGAGCCTTAAAAACACCTGTTAAAGAAGAAGTTAAAGAAGAACCTAGACAGCACAATAATGCGAAACTACAGACCAATCGCTAATCTCCCATTTATCGGTAAAATTATTGAAAAAGCTGTGTTCCGACAGTTAAACAGCTTCCTGACAATGAACAACCGTTTTGATATTTATCAGTGTGGTTTTCGTAGGCACCACAGCACCAAGACAGCCCTTTTCAAAGTTTTCATTGACATCCATTTAAATACGGACTGTGGTAAAACCAAAGTACTGGTACTATTACTGTAGACCTCAGTGCGGCGATTGTCGCAGTTGAACATGATATACAGTGGGGCAAAAAAGTATTTAGTCAGCCACCGATTATGCAAGTTCTCCCACTTAAAATGATGACAGAGGTCAGTAATTTTCATCATATGTACACTTCAACTGTGAGAGACAGAATGTGGAAAAAAATAAAATCCAGGAATTCACATTGTAGGATTTTTAAAGAATTTATTTGTAAATTATGGTGGAAAATAAGTATTTGGTCAATAACAAAAAATCAACTCAATACTTTGTAATATAACCTTTATTGGCAATAAAAGAGGTCAAACAATTACTATCGGTCTTTACCAGCTTTGCACACACAGTAGCTGGTATTTTGGCCCATTCCTCCATGCAGAACTTCTTGAGAGCAGTGATGTTTTGGGGCTGTCGCCGAGCAACACGGACTTTCAACTCCCTCCACAGATTTTCTATGGGGTTGAGGTCTGGAGACTGGCTAGGCCACTCCAGGACTTTCATATGCTTCTTACGGAGCCACTCCTTCGTTGCCCGGGCGGTGTGTTTGGGATCATTGTCATGTTGGAAGCCCCAGCCACGTTTCATCTTCAAAGCTCTCACTGATGGAAGGAGGATTTGGCTCAAAATCTCACGATACATGGCCCCATTCATTCTTTCCTTAACACAGATCAGAAAAACAGCCCCAAAGTATGATGTTTCCACCCCCATGCTTTACAGTAGGTATGGTGTTCTTGGGATGCAACTCAGTATTCTTCTTCCTCCAAACACGACAAGTTGAGTTTATACCAAAAAGTTCTACTTTGGTTTCATCTGACCACATGACATTCTCCCAATTCTCGCTGTATCATCCATGTGCTCTCTGGCAAACTTCAGACGGGCCTGGACATGCACTGGCTTAAGCAGGGGGACACGTCTGGCACTGCAGGATTTGATTCCCTGTCATTGTAGTGTGTTACTGATGGTAACCTTTGTTACTTTGGTCCCAGCTCTCTGCAGGTCATTCACCAGGTCCCCCCGTGTGGTTCTGGGATTTTTGCTCACCGTTCTCATGATCATTTTGACCCCACGGGATGAGATCTTGCGTGGAGCCCCAGATCAAGGGAGATTATCAGTGGTCTTGTATGTCTTCCATTTTCTGATAATTGCTCCCACAGTTGATTTTTTCACACCAAGCTGCTTGCCTATTGTAGATTCACTCTTCCCAGTCAGGTGCAGGTCTACAATTATTTTCCTCGTGTCCTTCGAAAGCTCTTTGGTCTTGGCCATAGTGGAGTTTGGAGTCTGACTGTTTGAGGCCGTGGACAGGTGTCTTTTATACAGATAACAAGTTCAAACAGGTGCCATTAATACAGGTAACGAGTGGAGGACAGAAGAGCTTCTTAAAGAAGAAGTTACAGGTCTGTGAGAGCCAGAGATCTTCCTTGTTTGAAGTGACCAAATACTTATTTTCCACCATAATTTACAAATAAATTCTTTAAAAATCCTACAATTTGAATTCCTGGATTTTTTTTTTTTCAAATTCTGTCTCTCACAGTTGAAGTCTACCTATGATGAAAATTACTGACCTCTATCATTATTTTAAGTGGGAGAACTTGCACAATCGGTGGCTGACTAAATACTTTTTTGCCCCACTGTATTACTGGAAAGTCTAGAGAGCTGGGTCGGAATCTCTGGTACAGTACTCGACTGGTTCAAATCTTACCTCAAGAACAGGAATTTCTTTGTGTCGATTAGCTGATTCTCATCACAAAACACAGAAATCACATGCGGGGTCCCCCAGGGCTCCATCCTAGGGCCCCTCCTGTTTAGCATCTGCATGCTCCCATTAAGCCTAATTATAACCACCAATAATGTTAACTACCACAACTTTGCTGATGACACTCAACTCTATATCTCAATCTCACAAGGTGATGTTGAACCCCTCCAAATCCTCAATAAATGCATTGATCAATTTAACAGCTGCATGTCCCATAATTTCCTCCAACTGAACACAAACAAAACTGTACGGTACTGTACTTATCTTCGACTAATGCTATTATTTCTTTTACTCAATTGCTAATGATTTCTTGTTAGCCTATTTTTAATTTTCATACCAATTATTTTTGAACAAATGCTAAATGGCATTGTTTTATTGTCTATGCTTTCTTGTATTTTATTATTGCTAGTTGGTTATAAATGTAGTCATGTAAAGCACCTTGAATTGCCCTGTGTTGAAAGTGTGCCATACAAATAAAATTGCCTTGCCTTGCCTAAAAGCTTTAGCAGGTAATGAGATAATTGCAGCCAGGTTAAACGGTTGCAACAGGTTAACCACACCTTCCATTAGAGTTACATTGTTCAGGAGGAAAGTCTCAAAAACATTCGTAAGCAAGCACACAGCCAAAATCCTGACAGCCTTATCACTTTAAGTTTTAATGAGAAGCAAAAAAGAAGAGAAGTTATATATAAGAAAGATGCTATTTCTTCAAGAGCACCCCTTTGCATTGGAAAATGAAACACCTAATTACAATGCTGACCTCCTGGTCCCTTTGTAAAGAGCTGAGTAATTAAGGTTAACAGACTAATTTGACCTTTAATCCTCAGCATTTGTTTGGAACATTTCCAGTTAAACTGTGGAAATAAAGAAGCTGTTGCTCTTAAATATTCTTATCTAAGAGCCTAAATAAATCTAACAACATCATTACCCACATAAAGGATGGTAATGAATGAACATTGTGAGTAAAGTTGGAAGAAACTTAGAGACGTAAAAAGACGCTGTGGCAAATGATTAGTCCAATTCTCCTTTTGCCAGTATCCATGTTATATTTTTATGCCTAAATGTGTTCACTTTGGCCTACTACCTTAATTCTCATTGTCTAATTCCCCAAAATACACCAAACCATATTTAAGAACAGTTGAACTGTAGCCTAAAGCACAGCTGACCCAACAGAACCTCATCCAAACTAATGCAACAGCAGGGCTTGATCACAGCAAAAACATATAGCCAAAGAAATGTAAAAATATCCTGAAATGATTGTGCTGCACAAAATTCAAGTGTTCCTCCAGCTCAGCGGACAGCTGAGTTAAAAAAACCCACATATGTTGATTAGTTTAGCTGCAGGCGGAAACACTTTTCTTCTGAGCCACTTCTGTCCCCACACTCCATACCAGCAACTTCAAAGGTCACTGTGTAGATGAAGCAATAAAAAACAAAGAAAATTGTCCTTCTCCTGGTAGTTATTCATTCACCCTATATTTCAATTCAATTCAGTTTATTTATATAGCGCCGTTTCACAACAGATGTCATCTCAAGGCACTTTACAAGAAGAGTTATTACAATACAATGTTTAATTTAGAAATTAGAGAACCACAGAAGATTGCGTCGTGTAATTCTCAGCAATCCCTCACACTGAGCAAGCACAAAGCTGTTTTCTCTTAGTCTCTTCCTACAGTAGGTGCTCCTGACCCGCCCTGCTTGACGACCCTGACTAAGATGGCATTGCAGTGACGGAAAGTTCTCCACGTCCTGCAACAAACTTCTGCAACAGTTGTGTTATATATATATATATATATATATATATATATATATATATACATATATATATATATATATATAGGGTGAATATGTAGGGTGAATATGTATATATATTATAATTAGGGGTGTTACGATTCTCCAAATCCTTGATTCGATTTGATTTTTGATTTTAGGGTCACGATTCAGTTCGATTCTCGATTTTTTTTAGTTCTTTTTTTTTATTTATTATTCCTTTTACAGTATAGAGCCCTGTGTTATTTTTAGAGTAGTCTACAATTATTGGTTTTATTCATTCAATTTTGTGCAGAGAATCTAATTTTAAAACACAAAAGTGATGCAATTTTTTTTATTCTTGTGTACTGTGTCACATTAGGCCTTAATGGTCAAATTGAAAGAATTTATTTACGATAAAAATGTAACGGTATATTTAAGTAACAGAATTTATTAGTAACAGGGTAGCTGCCATCTAGTGACTCTTTATAGTTACTGTACTTACTGTAGAATGACTGATACAATGCTATAGCTCATTAGGCTGAGCAAAATGCAGCTAACAGTGGTCCTCTGTTTGCGATGCGAATGTGGACTTAACACACTGGGAACTCAGAATTTCCTCACCGGTGATTTGAGACCAGAAGGAGCGGCTTTAGCTCTGGTCCCGCTGCTTCATCTATCCTAGCCGTGGTCGAGCGTTAGATTAGCTAAGAGCTAATTGCTAGCGTCAGCTAATGTGCTCTGTAGATGTGTGCTCTGATCACGGGGGATGTGATACTGGCAGTTAAAATGTTAGCAGGTGTTGTTGTGAGTCATCTGAGAACCTGTGAGAGTTATTTCTTAAGGAAAATGCAATGTGTGGTTCCTTGTGATGAGATGGTTGTCTGGTAACTGTTGCTACGGAGTCCCGACACTATGTAAACATGGCAGGAGGTGATCGCAATACTGTTTTGGATTTTGATGTGCAAGGTCGTAACATAATTTAAATCGATTTCGATACAAAATCGATATTGTGACACAACTAATTATTATTATTATTATTATTATTATTATTATTATTATTATTATTATTATTATTATTATTATTTCCAGTCTTACCTGCTTATTATTTTAATTTCCTGTTATACTTGCTGCCTTAATGGTGTTTTATATTGCATTGTGCTTTGCAAAGTCACCTTAAGAGTTTTGAAAGCCACTATTATTATTAGTAATATTATTGTTATTGTTATTATTATTATTGGACTTTTTTTTTTCAAAACACAGCTTGCTGCAAAATCACTTACCCCACCTTTAAATCAATTTTTGTAGGCCCAAATTGAGTTCAAACTAAGGATGTTCGATATTGGCTTTTTTACAGATATCCGATATACCGATATACAGTGGGGCAAAGAAGTATTTAGTCAGCCACCGATTGTGCAAGTTCTCCCATTTAAATTAATGATAGAGGTCAGTAATTTTCATCATAGGTACACTTCAACTCTGAGAGACAGAATTTGAAAAAAAAATCCAGGAATTCACATTGTAGGATTTTTAAAGAATTTATTTATAAATTATGGTGGAAAATAAGTATTTGGTCACTTCAAACAAGGAAGATTTCTGGCTCTCACAGACCTGTAACTTCTTCTTTAAGAAGCTCTTCTGTCCTCCACTCGTTACTTGTATTAATGGCACCTGTTTGAACTTGTTATCTGTATAAAAGACACCTGTCCACAGCCTCAAACAGTCAGACTCCAAACTCCACTATGGCCAAGACCAAAGATCTTTCGAAGGACACGAGGAAAATAATTGTAGACCTGGACCTGACTGGGAAGAGTGAATCTACAATAGACAAGCAGCTTGGTGTGAAAAAAATCAACTATGGGAGCAATTATCAGAAAATGGAAGACATATAAGACCACTGATAATCTCCCTCGATCTGGGGCTCCACGCAAGATCTCATCCCATGGGGTCAAAATGATCATGAGAACGGTGAGCAAAAATCCCAGAACCACACGGGGGGACCTGGTGAATGACCTGCAGAGAGCTGGGACCAAAGTAACAAAGGTTACCATCAGTAACACACTACAATGACAGGGAATCAAATCCTGCAGTGCCAGACGGGTCCTCCTGCTTAAGCCAGTGCATGTCGGGTTGGTTTGGGGTGGTGTGGGTTGGGGTGTTGTGTTGGGTGTTGGGTGTGGTTTGTGGTTTGGTGGTGTGTGGGTTTGTGTTTTTTGTTGGGTGGTGGTGTTGTTGGGGGGGTTGGTGTGTTGTGGGGTTGTTGGTTGTGGGGTGGGTGTTTGTGTGTGGTGTTGTTGTTGTTTTTTGGGTTTTTGTTTGGTTGTTTTTGTTTTGTTTTTTTTTTTTTTTTTTTTGTGTTCCTGGATTTTTTTTATTCTGTCTCTCACAGTTGAAGTGTACCTATGATGAAAATTACTGACCTCTGTCATCATTTTAAGTGGGAGAACTTGCACAATCGGTGGTTGACTAAATACTTTTTTGCCCCACTGTAGCCTATCTCATACTTTCCGATACCGATATAAACCGATACCGATATGTGGGGACCCTCCCTCATAAAAAACCAAAACTACTAAAGTATTTTAAGTAACCACAATGAAATATCATATATCATGCATAATTCAGCTTTAAAAATTTAGAAAATGTAATAAGTACTGGAATTTTAGTTAGGAAATTGAAAAAGGTGCCATTTTTATTTTGTCTTCAAAAGTAGCTGGAACATTTTTGCACACTGAGAATACTGACAAAGGCCCACCACTCAGGACAAATTTCTAATTTTAGAAAATGTAACCATCATTATACCTTTATAGCAGTGAGGTAAAGTGGAAACAACTGAAACAAGAATAAAAAATAAAAAAACAGAAAACATTTAAGCAGGGCCAATAATTAGCCTACCTTGATATATTGAAAGTTTTCTCAAACAAATAATATCTCAAAACCTAAACCTCAAATCTGTCATATTTTTACATTCTGAGAGAGAAAAGAAGTAGCTGAAGACTTTGATATATATAATATGTGTATGGTGTGAAAAGCTCATCTTATTAAAAAAATAAAAACCAATACCGATAATTTACGATATTAAATTTTAATGCCAATATCGGCCGATAATGACTTTAGGCCGATAATATTGGACATCCCTAGTTTAAACGTTTTTTATAAGAATAGACTCAGAATTAGAGAACAGATTTTTCAACTCAGCATTACTAAAGGCCTTGATGTCTGTTTTTATTTGAATCCCTTGGGCCTATGCCAGGCTCTGTGTTCTCAATTATTTCAATTTTTCTCTATGTTGCTCCTCTTCTCTCAGTGAGTTGTGAAAAACATATGAAGGAAAACAATTCCTTGAAGGATCTCGCAATCTTATAATCATCACTGCTTCAGTGAAATACATTTATAACATAAAAGATTAAACTTCTGATTTAACTATGAGAAGCTGTAGTGTCTCATTTGAAATAACATTTCTGCTTTTATTCAATTCAAAATATTTGATGGATCCCAAAAGAAAATTAAGTCCTGTAGCTCATACTATTCAGATCTCTTTAATGATTGTTATAAACGCCAATGGCTGTGGGCAAGGAATATTTCCTGTAACAGTCTGTGTTAAAGCAAAGCTGAAGAAGCCTCTGACTGAAGACACTGTTGTTGAATGATAGTCTCACAAAGAGGATGCTCAGGTTTGTACATTATTATACATCTTTGCTGTTTGCACAGTATTTTATTTGCCACTTCTGGTAGGTAGCCTGTTCTGTAATCCACAAGTAGAGTACCCAGAGAGAACCCACGCATGCACAGTTAGAACATCCAAACACCATGTAGAAAGACCCCTGAACAGGTGTGGAACATGGGCCTTCTTGCTGCAGTGTAACAGTGCTACTAACTGCACCACTGTGCAGAACCCAGTGTGGAACACTGAATGGAATTTATTTTCTTCTTTATGTATCACATATAATAGAATACCACAGTTGTTTTTTAGAGAATATAAAATACATTTTGTGTTGGTGCTACTTTTTTGTCTGTGCTAAAAAACTAACCTCTGTAGCACCACTGCTATAATCTAAAAAGAGTCAATGTACCCTTACCTTTATAATTTTTCTCCATTATATTGCTTTATTTTAGCAAGATACTGTAGTAAATCCTATAATCCAAATTTGCTTCATTAGTAGAGTAATATCGTTTTTTATCAGAGAGATGAAGTATAATGGTGACTTTAACAATACCTCCACAGCCTGTTTTTTAAATGAAACATGGCACAAATTCAACCACATTAGTCTGTGTTATCTCACTGTGAATTCTATAGTTCATAGAGTGAGGCGGGAAAAAAGTGTGTAAATCCACAAACGATCTTGAAGCACATTAACCGAATTTCCTATGCCTAATGGCGTGTCATCAAGGATAGGCTATTATCATTTAATGATGTGAAGTGCAAATTCGAATGGATTATTTGGTTTACCATTCCATGAGTGGCTGCACAGAAATAACATAAGGGGAGAGAGGAGGAGGCTAATTCAGTCCGATAATTCAATGCCCAAGGCGAGCTGTTTCATTTTATTCTTTGTGGTGTATGTAAGAAGTGCCTCTCTTCTATTGTGAGTGCATATGGTGGTAAGCTATTTTAGATTATGTGGACACAGTATGAGCATAATTTTCTATCATCTTCACCCAGCTAGTAGAAAATATATTGCTGCGTTGTAGGGCAGACTATTAGCAGTTTAGTCCTTTATTTGTGTTGTGGAATGTTGCATCATATTTTTTTTTTCTTATTAGGGTGCAGTGAATGGCTTTAGTATTGCTTCATTTGTTTTAGGTTAATGGTGACATTTCATTACCTAATTTGTAAATTTTCAAAAGGATTTGTATATATTTTTAGTTATTAAACTCCTCTAAATCTCAAAGTTTGCATTACATGCCATATGATTTTTAGAACCTGAAACACACGTTTAATGCAATTTGCTTTTATCTGTTTACTAGCTTATTTGAAAATCAAAACAGTATCTGGTGTTTTGAGTATAATGGTGCTGTTGGGTATTGTGCTTTGAGAGGTGTTTCTTATATTGTTTTTCTTTTAGTAACTTTTATAAAGTTCTAAATGTAACATGTGAAAAAAGGGTGACAATTTGTATTATCTTTAAATTCCTCTATTTTATAAACATACATTTTTCAGGTTACACTTTTTTTTTTCTTTTTTTTTTATTCTGATCCATTTCTAGATAAACACCTTTTTATTAACCCAAGCATAAAACGTAGTTGCAGGGAAAAAAATACTCGATCAGTGAAAAATATTTCTTAATTTGATTTTTAAATGCATTAAATCATAAACGACTTTATGATGCATAAAATTGATTTTCACATTCATTTTCTATAATTACTTTAAGATTTACTCATAATTGAAAGTGAAAATAACCGCCTCCTGATATTAAGGTCAAACATCAGCAATCCAATTTCAATCAACAGAAATAGGTAGAAAGGAGATGATAAACTGTCAAAGCAGAGACCGTAAAATACGATTTAACCTCTTTTTTCAGAGGCTAAAGGCTACAACACAACTAATAAGAAGAAATATCATTATCTTGTTGCTTCAAGCTCCAGTATGGTGATCTAACTGAAGATTTTAGTGACAAAAGGTCATGAAATATCATTCACTGATTTATTTTTGCTATCCTTTCTGTCTGTATCTGGAAGTCACACAGGATCTTTGTTCAGTCATTCTCCACCACCTTTGGAGGTGTCTCCAACTTTGACCTTGTGGTTTCTAGCCCATACTCTACATAGATGTTTCTGGACAATATGCCAGCCATCTGGTTATGCCATTCCATGTATACTTTCCCTGTCAGCATCTTACATCCTGATGTAATGTGCTGGATTATCTCAGGTGCCTTTTTGCACCGCCTACACCTTGGGTCGTGTCTGATGTGGTAGACCTGAGCATGTATTACTCTGGTGCTCAAAGCCTGCTCCTGTGCTGCCAGGATGTGTGCCTCTGTGGTGTCCCATAGGCCAGCCCTCTCTAGCCACTGGTAAGATTTCTTGAGATCAGCCACTTGAGTTATGTTCCAGTGGTACATCCCATGTAGGAGCTTGCCCTCCCATGATGATACCACCTCCAGCACCATCTCATCTCACCATTGTTTCAGGCATTCACTGAGTATATCATCCATTGTCATTGATGTACTCATGGAGCTTGGATGTTTCATTCTGAATAGTTGCTTTCACGCTCATTAGTCCTCTGCCTCCTTCCTTACTGCTTGCGTACAGTCTCAGGGTGCTGGATTTGGGATTGAAACTGACATGCATGGTGAGGAGCTTTCATGTCTTAACATCTGTGGTCTTTATCTCATCCTTTGGTCACCTTATTATTCCTGCAGGGTATCTGATCACTGGCAGGGCATAGCTGTTTATTGCCCTGGACTTGTTCTTGCCATTGAGCTGGCTTCTTAGGACTTGCCTCACTCGTTAAAGGTATTTGACTGTTAAACCTTTCCTTGTTGCCATTTGTCTTTGTTATTCCCAGGCACAAGTAACTGTCCTCAATGTCTGGTATTGTTCCCTCTGGGAGTGAGACCCCTTCAGTTTGGACTACCTTGCCATGCTTTGTGACCATCGTAGTACATTTGTCAAGCCTGAATGACATCTGATGTCATTGCTGTAGATCCTGGTGGTATGGATCAGGGAATCTATTTCCCTTTCACTCTTAACATAAAACTTGATGTCACCGATATAGAGGAGGTTTAAGGAATGGGGCCTAAGGAATTGGGCTGATCATAGCCCCAATCCTAAGGCAGAATCCATAGGCAGTCATTTTGATTATTTAGCTTAGTGGGGTTCACGCCTATGCAATCTTGTCAGGGCCTGTTGCTGTTCAGTTTTTCATACTTGAGAGGTGTTTAAGCTTTCAGTTTCTATGCTCCTCATATCTGGAACAAACTACTGGAAGAATGCAAATCTGCAGAGACACAAAACTCTTTTAAGTCTAAAATGAAAATGTACCTATTTAGACTCGCTTATGAGTAACTGTTTTTACTTGCTTGTTCTTAATTTTCACATGAATTATAGTCTTGATTACTGTAAAGGCTTTTTTGTTGTTTTGTTTTTGTTGTTTTTTATTATTAAGAACTGTGAGCTTTTTCAGCAAAATCAGTTAGTGGAAGGAATAATTGTGAGCTTTTCAGCGCCATCAGTTATTGAATAAAAACGGTGATCTTTTTCAGCAAGATCAGTTAGTGGAAGGAAGACCTGTGGGCTTTTCACCAAGATCAGTTAGTGAATTAAAACTGTGAGCTTTTCCAGCAAGATCAGTTACTAGAAGGAAGAACTGTGAGCTTTTCAGCGAGATCAGTCAGTAAATACAAACTGATATTTACCTGCATGTCCTTACATTGTTGTATTGTCTTGACTATTCTCTTAATGTAATTGCTTTCTTGTATTTGATCATCAAATTGATTTATGCTGTGCTCCAATTTTAATCATGTAAAGCACTTTAAATTGCCCTGTGTTGAAAGTGTGCCATACAAATAAAATTGCCTTGCCTGGCCTTAAAAGTCTAATGGATAACGTGAATACATTTACATTATTTCATAAGGGCAGACGTTTTGAGCCATCAGGAAATGAATTGTAATAACCTCATTAGCATTTGGGTTGATCAGCTTGAGTAAATGCTTACAAAAAGGGAATCTCAATTGGTATAATTTGAAAGGCATTTTTTTATTTAGAAATTATTAACACCAAGATGAATTACTGTAAATATTGTAAAACTGAATTGATTTACTTAGAAATTGTATTTCAAGCTGTGAGTTATTTGTATTCAAGTTAAAGGGACTTTTTACATTTAGAAATGTTTTGCTCTCAGACACCCTAAATGGTAAGCTTTTACCTGAGGCGGACATGCTGTGTAAGAGCTCAGTTACAAACAGAAACAGCTGATTCAGTCCCCTCCAGTACAATTTAAAGATTTGCAGGCATGACTTCAACTGAGGTAAGAAATGTTACTGGTGTGTAATTCTAGTTGGGGTCTGGGCTGGAGTTTTGTCCATTGTTTGAAGCTGCTCTCTTCCTAAACTCCTCTGAATCCATCCACAAAATAATAAAAAAAAGCTAGTTCTGTGGTTGGGCTAAAGCTAGCTCAGGTGGAGGAGGTGGCTGAACAGAGGACTCTGTCCAGATTCAAGGCCATCATGGACAATGCCTCGCACCCATTGCATGAGGCCTTCAGTGAGAGGAGAAGCATGTTCAGCAACAGAATGCTGTTCCAGCGATGCTACAAGGAAAGACTGGGGAAGGCTTTTGTCCCCCGTGCCATAAGACTACACAACTCTGGCCTTGCTGTTGCTTCAGTTATGCCATGTTAACTTTTTTTTTTATTCATCCATCCATCCATCCATCCATCCTTCGGTTACCCCTCGCTCCGCGGTTGTTTATAGTGAAAGTTACATCTGTGTGTTAACGCACTTGATGCCATTACACATTATGTTGCCCCCTGGAAAGCACTTGCTTTGAAACAAGCATTTTTAAGTGAATTTACAGGAACATAGAGGCAACCGTGGTGAAAAGACCAGGGCTCATTTGACTGACCAGAGCATTGCTGGAGCCTCCACGAGGAACATATTTTAAATTTGTATATACTATAAACATATTTAAAGTCCCGTTAAGTAACGCAAAATAAAAAAAAGGTTTCTTTTTTATTAGTTTCTAATTGCTTAAAGGGTCACCCCTAAATCACTTTTTGTTAGTCCTTGTAACCCTTTGGGTGAAGTAGGCCAGTGGGATGGCATTGTGAGTTCTTGGTTTGGGCTAAGATCTGGCACATGGCGACATGCTCCTTGATGTCCCTTCTCAATGAAAGCCACCAAAAATGCTCATGAACCACAGCAGTAGTCTCAATCATGCCTAGATGACAGACCAACTTAAGCCTAGTTTCTGCTTTTCCATCAGCAAGTTTGCACTCACACGTACATGTAATAACAACTTCAGCTTTTAAACGCATATAGACTCAAGGAGCAATGACTGACAGAGAGCGAGTTTTGATTGATCTGGAAAGCTTTTTTGAAAAGTGTAGCTCAGAGTACTTCAAAAATACATGTAAAAAAACAAACATGGTTGTCTATTCTTTATTGTTCTCCACACCTACTGGTTTGCAAAATTGCCAAAAGACGATACTGGAAAACATTTCGGGGAAAACCTTATCTGATCTGGAGAGACAGTATTCATCCCACTTTGGACTGAGCAACTCTTCTTTTTAGGTTTCTGGCCATATTAATTCATCCCCAAAAGCACTGGAAACCCAGGGTCCAGGCCAGGAAGCAGAGTTGTAGTTTAATCCATCTCTCTGCAGCTTCTGTACTATTACCAAACCATTACCCCATTGAGAAAGTGCCTCAAATGGATGATGTCAGAATAAATGTGCAACAGTGTCCTTAGGTCAAAACTGATTAGAATAATTAATTGAATGATTAATTGGAATGTATGTATGATCGAACTGAAATAACTCTTCTTATAAAGTGCCTTGAGATGAGATGTCGTGAATTGGTGCTATAAAGATAAACTTAAATGCACTGAAAACAATTGTGTTGTGGGTCCCCCCTTGGCAATGGAGATATCTTGCAAGACACCTTGCTTGTGCATCTGAACAGTTTGCTACCAATGGGGTCATATTGGTGTGTATATGTGACAGAAAATTACATGAAAGCAAGATTTTGGTAGAAATGTTGAATCTTTATGACCAATGGTTGTAAAAACAGTTGATAAAAATTCCATTATAGTTTAGAAGAAAATGTAAAAACATCACATACTCGGTTGTCTCTAGCTCCAGTTCATTTCTTGTAGTTGCATTTTTAGTTGAAAACACCTCTTTTAACAAAGTACTTACACACTGCTTATATTTTGGAGATTTGATTATATTATGTGGTAAAAAAATATGATTTCATTAATAGACCTAAGTACTTGTAGCACTGCCACACATTTTGTGTTGATAGTGCAGACATTATCTCAAACAAAAATGTTGTATGATTTAACAACACCATCAACAGAGGTGAATGCTATATACAGAACAAAACTGCATGCAGAAGGACAGTCTTGTGATAGGATGGCCAAACTGCCATCATTTTCTCTCAAAGTAGCCTTGAAGACAGATTTTCCTCCAGGACCAATGATTCAGCATGACGCATTTATATGTGCTTATTTGAGGTCTCTCTGGTATTTCTTACTCTTTGACTTTCTCCCTCTAATCTTCCCGCTTCATTACCCCACTCATGTTTCCAATTCCTTACCCTTCCATTTTTCTCCTCTGCAGTTATGTTTGCTTTGTTTTTGTTTTTTTGCCTTTTCAGTCTCTTCACCTTGTCTTCGTTGAATTGGTTGTTCATTATTTTGAGTGCCTCTCTATCCTTCTCCTTGTGTGATGAGCAGAGCATGCCAGTTAGAGGCTGGTAGGCAGATCTGTCAGTACTGTTCATGGTAACCTTTCCCTGATGAAGACTGTAATAGTTGAGCCAGCAGCGGTGCCTGGCTCCTGATGATTTGTAAACTGGCTCTTCCCCTTCCAACCCTTAATCCCCTCTGAGCAAGTTTGTCTTCATCTCTTGTGCCTCATTTCCTTCATCACTTTCTTACTGTCCAGTTCTTCCACATGTTTATCCCTGACATGTTTATTCCCTTTAACGTTATTCTGAGAGTGGTAATGTTTGGTTTCTGACAGTTGTTGGTTCGTTTCTCTGATGCTGCAAGTCCTTTTTCGGAATATATTTTTTTTGTTTTTCATTTGACCTTTTGGTTTCCTTTCAGGATCTTGTAAGAATTATGTTTTCAAAAATAGGCTGTTCTTGAAACATAAGAATTTCTATACCCCGGAAAATTCTTCACTGAAGTCTCCAAGCACTGTGATGTTATCTAATGATTGCTCTGTCTATACTCATGTACAATTTAAAATTAGCCCAAACAAGGTATAGTTGTTCAGTCAACCAATCCAAATTAATGAAAGAGATCAGTATAATATTTTTCAAACACTTTACCAGCTTATAGTTTCTTAAGGCAAGGTTATCCCTCCTCCATTTCTGTTGTCCTTCAGCGGGTGGCTCAGCCAAAAAACAGCCGCTGGAACCTTTGCACTTGTCATTCTTGGTCTGCATCACAAGTTAGCCAAATAGATACCCATGACAATGCCATGTCATAATCCATCTGCTCCTCATAAAAAAACATTGTTTTAGAAGCTCTGAGATTAAATAATGTCTGTTTGTTCTTGGAGACAGCTCAAAGATACTGCAGCAGAGGAAAACCGATTTTACAGCCATTGAAACAGGTAATGTGATTGTCATTTTGGAGATATCTAGCTGAAGACAGCATCTGTAGTCATATGGCAACAATAAACCTTAATTATCAATTATTTTGTTGTGTGTATCTCTTTGTAGCCCTGTGATGGATCATCGACCTCTCCAAACTGTATCCAGCCTCTTGATCAATAACTGCTTGACACAGTCATAAACCCCCACCCCATAAGCCTTCATGGATATGTATATATACGTAGACCATGGGTACCTGAATCCAGTCCTCAAAAAGTGTCATCCTGCAACTTTGAGCTGCATCTAAAGCACAAACAACTATGAAGCCTGTAGTGCTTTATATGTTGTTAAAAAAACATGAGGTCGCAATAAACCACATTTTCTCCATGTGTAGATAACGACTCTATCTGGTGTTCACTGTTGTCTTAAAGGCTTATAAAGGGCTTTGTAACCTTTACAGACTCAAAGATATTAATGACTGAGTTTCTATTTTAGATCTTTTAGCCTACTTCATGTTGTCACACTGGTTCTCTTTAGACAATTTCTTGATTCTATAGTTTTCAGGCCTCAATGTAACTAGTTAAATTGAATTAAGATATGAGGGTAATCATAGTTTACCATAAACAGTAACATGTACTTTGAAAAAAATAAAACAAAATCATCAGCTATGAACAGTTTTTTTTCTTTTTTCTTGGGTTATCTATATGTTTATATTTCTTTTTAAAGATTTGAAATGTATGTGTGACGAATTAGCAAAATAGACTAAATCTATATATGTGAAGATAATTTTTAAATAGCACCGCTTACCTTTTTTAACAGATTTTTCCTCCACCGAATAAATTTATCCTGTTTGTAATATCAGTGTTTATGTTTCCTCGTATTACATTATGAAATTGGGTGGCAAGAAACAAAGTATTTTACCTATATCATGATGAGTCGTTGTGACTATGTATTTGTTATTTAGAGAATATGTTTTTTTTTAAAACCTTCAGGTTTGCATATTTTAAAATCATCTGTTAGATTGTTTTCTTGTTCATATTTAGGTGTCCCAAACACCATGCTGCTGTACATGCAGTAGCTGTAAGTCCAATCTAGACAGCTGCTTCTACTTTAATCATTAAAGCTGCTACATGAGTGCGTGTGTCTCCAAAACTAGATTTAAAAATTAAGAATAATTGTGTAACGGGTGATGTAAAACTTTTCATAAGATACCATACGCCATTGAATTTCTCAAGTCACAGGACAACTGAAATTGTAAAAATTGTACTAATTTCATAAGGACACTGATCAATGTGGAGTTACACAGCTCTGTAGTCACGGTGAGGATTTATCCGTTCTCCTTGGCAATCACCCATGGGTGATGCAAATCACACTGTGTCTCTGCTTGGCCAGGTCGGACCTCTGCTTTTTGACATCCACAGCTTTCTGTTTTGCAGAGATCGACCCAACTCTCCTTGAAACAAAATAATTGTAAGCCTATAGACTTTTAAAAGCCTTTAACTTTTTGTCAATGCACGGTCTAGGGCTTTCTATTCAATAGGAATAAATGTCTCCTCAGCAGATTTGTGGCCAGGACACTGGCGAATCGAACCAGTGTTTTTCACAGATCTCATATGGGTTTGAATAGCTTCAGTTTTGCCATCAATTGAGATTTCAAGTTTCTCTCTAAAACTCTTAATATCTTCAGGGGATAAAGTGATTATATTTCAGGGATTTAACAAACTGACTCTCTTGAAGTGTTTGCAGTATCTTCATAGCCCTTCATTTTGTTTGTGTTCTTGCAGCCCAACCACTCGGACATTCACACCAAGACAAAGAGCAAGTACAAAAAAGATCCTCCTATACAAGATTACAAAAGCAAGGATTTCAACAGTTCTTTACCAGGGGTGCTAAAGATCTGTATAACTAAAAACATAACAACATATACATAACAATATGGATAAATAAAGATAAAATACGACAAGTCTATTGTAGTGTGACATATATCTTGCAAAGGTTGTTTAAGAAGTAATTTGAAGCAGATTTGTACTTTTACTGACTCCTGACTATCATTCTAAGCACAAAGAATAAAATCATTATCTTTAGATTTTTTTTTTCTTCTCCACTATCATTCTTGCCTTTGATCATTTGCAAGTTTACGGTCAACATTTTTCACAGGGAACATGTAGATGTCAAATCAATCCCCACTTCACACCTTTCAATTAAAATGTACTATAAAATAGGCATGTGTATAGATTCCCAGCAGCTGACAACTGCCATTACCCTTTGAACTTAGATAATGAGTATTTTACACAGAGGTTCAATAGATCAATAGTAGTCACACCACACGATAGCTAAAAATCAATTCCGATGAACTAGTTGTTAGGTTTTATATGTCATATATTCTTCAAATTACATTTTTTTTCAGAAACAGTATGTTTTCCTCTTTTTAAATAATAATGATCCTTTTTCTTGATCCCTTCTTTATAATTTAGGTTTTGTGCTGCTGATGGATTGTTAAGATTGTACGTTCTGTCCTAATGCACATCTTTACATAGTTATCAGTCATGGGAGTGTCTTGAGTCTTCACTCTAATTGTCACATATGTTGACAGTTTGTGGTTCTCAGAGTAAGGACAGTGATTTTCTCCAAAAATGTAATTGTAGACCTTCAATTCCCTGTTGTTTACACAGAAGTGGGAGTCTTTTATCAGCATACAAATGCTTTTCTAAAATATCTGATAGGTGTAACTAAACTGACAAAGAGGTCTATATTGATAAAAATTAATTTCATTAATATAGACCTTTTGAGCTAGGAGAAAAATATAAAATGATAACCTGGTATTTAAAAAAAGTATATGGCTAGTGATCAACATGGAGGAAATTATTGGATTTGAATAAAAGTTTAGAAAAAAAGACTGGGTAAAGAACTTGAAAAATCCATGCTCACATATTTCATAAAAGGCTTTTCTTAGAGTTAATTTACTATTATTTTCCTGAGTGGGTGTCCATTATGGGACCAATGACTGGTGGATTGGCACCAATCATCCATGTCGCAAGCCATTCATTCGTTTCCTTGGAAACGGCCGGGGTGAATAGGGGATAAGTGGAAAGCATGGCAAGATTGCTGACACCTGCTCTCCTTCCTTTCCTATCATTATACATGCATATACTGTAAAACCCCCCACAAACAGTTGTGCATTATGTCAAATTGTAAGC
Organism: Apricaphanius iberus; assembly: GCA_028564705.1. NCBI lineage: Eukaryota > Metazoa > Chordata > Actinopteri > Cyprinodontiformes > Aphaniidae > Apricaphanius > Apricaphanius iberus. Next base: position 759,402 of record JAPXFQ010001740.1, on the reverse strand, counting down.
ACACTATCAGAAAGTACAATCTGGAGATGAAGCTGTATAAAACGATAAAACTTAGAATCTTGTCCAGTCATCCAGTTTGCATAAGCTGTGAAAAACAGTTCCATAGACTCTTGTAAAAAGACAACAAATCTAGGTCTGTATTTATATTTTCAATATGAACTATGATGAATTACAAGTTTACTATGAAAGTTTATAAAAATAATCTATAAGACAAATCTATAAAAATAGAATTTGTAGATCTAAGAGCTCAGAGTTAGATTTTTGTACAAAAGCCCTTGTTCCTTTTTTTATGCTGATCAAAAGGTCTCAGTCAGAATGAAGTAAGAATGGAGAAGCCACTTCACTGACTTTGATTTCCTTTTAACCACTTTGCAAACAGTTTACTGATGTACCTAAGGTCACTGTCCATTTGGAAAAAATATATATTTGCACCCAAGCTTTAACTTCGATGGTTACGTTTTATTTTTGAGGACACATAGATAAACACATTGACCCTGAGATCTAGAGCTCAGATGGAATTTGAAAAGACGATTGACCTCTTTGGAAGAGTGGGAAAAGGAAACTATTGGTAGTTTCCACAAGCTAGGAACACAGAAAAGATTCAAGAAGATACTCTATTCAGATGAGAGCAAAATTTAACAGTGAATATTACACTAAGCAAACTATTTCCACCCCAAAATGTCATGGAGATGCATTTCTTCCACTTTTTGTTTATTATGATTAAGAATTGCTCATGATCCTCAGTTATTCTATTTACAAAAAATGAGAAATTCTGCAGTCAGTGTTACCCTTAAATAAAGAAGAGCGCTCAGAAGATTTTTCTAGACTAAGATATTGTTGAGAGGCTCGTCATATTTATCTGTTAAACAAAACATAACTCAACACTTTGAGGCAAATTGCATGGATGTCAGAGTATAAGCAAGCACACAGACTTTTATAAAACATTGCTATTTCATACCTACCAAATTACAGGTGACAAACAGCACTGATTTGAAATAAAACAGAAGGCAATTTATACTGAATTTGACCTCACCCTATACATTATCTTTTATTAGGTTTAATAAAGCAATGTTGAGGGGAAAAGTATGGTGTCAATGTACTTTCTTTTATATAGAGCCTCAATTCAAAACAAAATGAGCGTAAAACAGGTTGGGGAGTGGGTAAAATGATACTGTGGGGAGTAAAACAGTTATCACAAGCATAGGAATTTTGTAACTGGGAGTATGCATTCCCTTTTTTTTCAATAAAGACTGAGGTGTGCAAGAACGAATAAAATGCAAGAAGCCACAACTTCCTCTATTATTTTATTTATTAGTATTGTTTGTCACAATATTCAGAGACAAACACCTTATATATGTGATTCCTGCCAGTGGTGCACTGAGTTCTTTAATACTACTATTTGATCACCTCATTTAATACTCATCAATACTGTTTCAATGCTCTTTGACGCTACCACAACTGTTAAAAATGCAAAAAGAAGACTTTTTATTGAAATATATGTAGGTTTTAAATCATGTTATTTTAAAATGTAATCACTCACGTTTTTATGTACCAGTTATAAATAAGTTTAAATGATTGTCACACTGTTTGGATAGCATTCAAATCCTTCTTACAGCAGCAATCATTAACTGTGAAAGCCCACAGGCCTTAAGCTGCAAAAAAGCCATAAAGCATTTGATGAAAGAAACCCAAATTTAAATTAACCCCATGGAACCTCAGCTGAGGCACCATAATAGGGAATCTGTAAAACTTAATGAGGCTAGTACAATAGCAGCCTGCAGGAGTAAGAAGAACAAGCAGAAAGACAGACTAACTGAAGCACTGCCCTTTGGTCCTCCGTCTCAGGGATCATCATCTGAACATATTGGAGCTCTCTCAGAGAATCTGCCAAATTTTTTTCACGTTGATGCAAAAGCTTAATATATTTCTTCAGTTTAGCTGCCAAGACTCCTATATGGTCAGACAGATCTTGGTATCAGTTATTTTAGTCATTAAAAAAGAACTACAGTACCAACTAAATGCTTTACAACTTAGGTTTAGTGACCTTTATAAAGACCCTTTTCCATCCCAAGCAAAAAGCCCTCCATATTTATATATTATTTTCATTAAAGCCCCGTTCTCAAATTGTAACCTCTTTGGACAGTTATTTAATGATTATTTAGCCTGAACTTTCAAATGCATGATGCCTCTGAAAGAATTATAATTACTTAAATTGTTCAAACTTTCTGGAAGAGATCAAAACAAAAAACAGAGGTAATTCTACAGCAAAAACATTCCACATACATTCCTTTATTTCAGTAGTAGTAGCATCAACCACCCATGGGTAACGGGTGCAGATGGCAGCAGATGCAGATTGTCTGAAAGCCATTAAGTCTAAATATCAGTTCTGAGTCCCGGATGGCTTACTGTCTGCCTCAATTACCCTGACTAGTGGCAGCAAAGACAGTTTGGGGAACAAAGCTGAAACCCATAACAAAACGGAAAGGAAATATCTTCCTTTATCTTATTGTTTTTTTTATCCCAGTGTGAACTGGGAAAAAAAAATCATGCAGGCATCAAAACACAACAACTGTGGCTAATTTAGAATATGATATAAGTGTTTATCTAGATGATTTTACATAAATATACCATATTATTAACGTATTTTTTTAAAACAAAACAACAAATACCTCTTTCAGCAAGGCAAAGGTATTAATGAGTGTTCCACGTGAGTGTTTAGGGCAAATGAATTCAGGCATACTGCAATACAAGTTTTAGAAGTGTGTATCCATCTGACATATAAATGTCCTGTAATAACTTGTACTTAATTTCTTCAAATGGAAAAAAACAAAACAAAGTTTATGCTTTAAAAAATTTACTTGATTCAAATAAGGTCTGTGGAGCACGGCATTGTGCAATTCTTAAACACTCTTAAATTCTAGTTCAGTTGATTTAAATGTACTTCGATTCAGATTAGACCAGTTCAGCTTTTACAAGTCGACATAACAGAACATGCATAGATTGATGGACAAAACAGAGTTAGTCTGTTGATTATAAATACATACCACAGGAACGTAAATTACATATATTTACTCAGAAGTACATTGAACAAGTTGCTTATATGGAATATCAGTACAGGCATAGAAGCAGGAAAATGTTTTCTAAATACATTAGATTACATGTTAACCAAAGGTGAGATAACTTTATATTAATATTCTCAGAGCATTTATGTTGGTGATATATTTAGGTTAGTGTGAAACAAAAAAATATTATTAAAAAAGGTCTAGAAAAGGTCGTGTGTGTGTGTGTGTGTGGGGAGGGGGTGATTGTCTGTACGCAGTATTTGTGTTAAGAAAAATTATGGTGTATATATTTCAAGATTCTGAGTATATAATGAGGATATTTCCTAAAATAATAGCAATAATTTCCTGTGGTGTTTCTGATGATACAATACAACATTTCTCCAAAGAACATTTTTATGTTTCTATCGTAAGTCATAAAGCCTCAACTCAACTTGTCAGATGCATCAGATATTGTGTAGTAAATTATGGCATCAATCAAAACAGGGTCAAATCTGACTGAGAAATAACCAGGAAGAGATTTAATAACATCTCGTATAAACATCTACTGGTTAAAGGTCTTACTGGATGCTAAAATGTTTCAGTAAATCAATAAATGTTTAGAGAAAAAAATTGCATTTGGAATAAACTATTATAATGCAATGCTAGTTTTGTTTTAAATAATTTTGAAATTACCTTAAATAGCTGGAGCAACTTGCCTTGCGTTCTTTCTACAGCTCTCCTAAGTGACTTTTAATTTCAGCCCCAGCTACAAGGGGAGTGTGGGAGGCAAAGAAACGAGCCAATATTTGTTTTACTTTGCTGCTGTGCTTTCACTCTCCCTTCTCTAAAAATGCACCCATTGCTCCTTGTGTGTATCGCTGGGCAACAGACACATTACTTTGTCTCCATCTTTTTAGAGCAAGCGGAAACATCACACCGAGGGTCTTCTAGGGAGGCCAAGTGGCATCCTACCTGACTGTCTTACCAATTAAGAGCCAGACCAGAAAATAGGGCCTTAAGCGTTGCAAATAACTGGGCCTAACTTCAAGTCCCTCCTGCGCTACACCTCCCAAAAACAGCTGAGCTTTATCAGGAGGTACTGCAAAGTCACTCCTCTGTCTGTCTGCTTTGGAAGTTTGTATTTTTTTCTGCTAATGTTTTATACTGTTTCTCTTGACAGCTGAAAGATTTGAGGAGTTAAGTGTCATAAACAGCAATATTCTTTTGTTAACATTTCATCAATTCAGCTATTTTAATCTTTTAGTGTAAAAAAAGAAAACGCTACTAACAAAGACACAGCATAAACTAAACCTGTTAAATTTCTGTTTACAAAACTGCTAGGGTATGACAATCTCGATCTGTTCTTTTTTTTTTTTTTTTTAACCAGAGGGTATTCAGACACAAGCAGACGGTATCTGTATATTTATGTTCCTTAAGCTCCAAGAAACTCCTTTACCTGTTATTATACATAAGCTCTCATTTTGTGCATACATTATTGCTTTCCTCAAAATTTCCACCTAGCCAATACCAACCTTCTTGTCTTCAGTCACCCTCAAGGGCCTTTATAAATACACTAAGATCTGTGAAAAAGTAGGTATCCCCCAAAGCTTCCTTCTTGTTGTGCTTTTTTGTCACAGTTACATGTTTCAGATTATCCAAACAATCTAATATAAGTCAGCAACCGAAGTAAATACAAAAGCCGTCTTGTCAAACAATTACAATAATTATCAAACACAAACCCTATATGAAAAAGTAATTCACACCTAAACCTAATAAGTGGTTGTGACACCCTTGTGGGAACAAGTGTTTATAGTAACTGAAATTTTGCTTTCTACATCATTGTGAAGGAATGCAGCCAACTCTTTTGTTCAGACTTGTTTTGAATCAGCGGCACTGTATAGTATATTTAAAATTATAGCAAAGCATCTCAGACAAATTATAATCTGGGATCTCATTTATCAATCGTACGTATGCAGAGATCTGTTTTTGTCTATTTTTGTCTGTTGGAACAATTTTACGCATAGTGTGGTATTTACCATCTTTTACTTGTGCATAGAAATTTTCCCGAATATACTGTAATAAGAGCTCTGACCATGTATACACACAGGATCTAGTGGCAGAAGGAGGGGGGGTACAACAACACTGAAACAGTTTTACTTTGACAAAATATTAATAACAGCTTATCACCTCTGTTAATGAGCTCATGTTAGCGTCTATAAGTCTTGTAGCAAAATAACACAAAATGTTTAGGATGGTTTTGGATTAAAATTTTAGGAAATGTTGGAAATTTGCCAAGGAATAAAATATTAAATTTCACAGGTAATCATGAATGGAGATCCTATGAATTGCAATCTTGGGGGAGTGAGGGTGTGAGTTGCTTCGTGGAGGTCTGTGCTCCGTGTGTTTTTATTCTTTGTCACATCAAGTGCTTCAGTTGAAAAGGATGTTGTTACACTTATAAATAAGCTAAACTGTACTGTGGAGTCAAGATGCTTCATCTTATCAGTACAGCAGGTTGTTGCTGTCTCCATGCGTACTGATGTCAGTAAGTACCCTATGCAATAACGCATGGCCACATGCATGTCAAATGTAATGATCTGTGCACCCCCAGTAGAAGATCAATCATGTGCAGAAGGACATTTTATTGTATTCAGTTTGATACCACACTTTTTTTATTATTACTGGCCCAGCCACCATTGCAGCTCAGTCGTTGTCGCAGCTCTGGTCCTAAGCCCAGATGCAGTCACAACATCAGGTTCAGTTGGCCGGGTAGGCCTGTAATTCTCTCTAGCTCCTGGTCTTGCCAGCCCTGTTCCTGTCCCCATCAGTCCAGTCAGCCTCATCAGTTTCAGTCTGTTCTTCTGTCCACAGCCCAGAGCCTGTCAGTCCACATCCTGCACTTGCCCCAGCCCCATCATGGCTGCAGTCTTCCTGGCCGTCACAGTGGAAGCTCTCCAGGATCCCGCCTCACCACTTACAGTAGGTCGCTGGACGCCCCCAGAGAAGGTCAGGCAGGACCTGTCTCTTTCTCCATTGCTCTTAGGGAAGGTCAGGGAGGATCCATCCCTATCGTTAGAACTCCACCGCCAGGCTCAAGCTAGCCAGGCTGCTCTTTCGCCAGTGAGGACCACTGGGCTGTCTGCCCAATCACCATCCTGCGAAGGGATGTCCATCTGGCCGTCTACTGGTACCCCAGGTCCTCAGGGAAGGACCACCGGGCCATCCGCTTGATCACCGTGCTGTAAATTGATGCCATTCTAGCTGTCCACAAGAACTCAAGGTCCTCAGGACGATGTACTTCCGCCTCCGACCGGAACTCCAGATCCTCAGGGGATAGCCTCCCACCCATCCACTGGAACTCAAGATCTGCAAAGAGACGTTAAACTGGCCTTATACACTTTACCTCCTCTTGAATCATTATTTCACTGTCCTGTCAATGGATACCCTAAACCTTAAAACAAAACCCAGTTTCTGTTTATGTAAATGTAATCAAAATTGTAACTGATGCAGTTTATGTTCAATCTATTCACTGTTAGTTTGAAAAGTGTTACTGTAATGATAGTATGCATTAAACTGGGGCTTTAGTCTTCTCCACACCTCTGAGGAGCCACATGGTCTATCAGACCCTTCATGCAGCAGGAACAAATAACACAAGAAGACATACTGTGATGAAATTTCCATCCGTTTTCTATATCTTCTTTACCTTTGCATTGTCACAGGCAGTGAGGGACTGTATCTTGTTGAAAGTAACGCATTACTGTAATCCAATTACTTGTTCCAAGTAACGTGTAAAGGGGTTACAATAAGCCATATAGGTATTGCGAGTGCGCATGCTCACGAATGCGGCTTGGAACCCCAGCTCGAATATGAACTGCATATGCATGCGTGTGTTTTCATTAATACGGAGCTTATTAAAGCCACTTAAAGGCTGTTTTTATAAATAAGCCTGGTACACATTGTGTTGTGGTTGGTTGTGGAAACGCCAGTTACCATATTGCACCGTGTAGAATGCAAAATGTACCAGTGTATGAATGATACCGACCCATGTAATGAACTACCATTTATTTTATATACATTACATACAGAAAAGAAAGACCCAAATGGACTTTCGAGCTGGATAAACGAGGTAAGAAATGTGCGATTTAACATTTGTTCGATATTTCTGTTGATAGTATAGATCTACCAGTTTTAGTTTTGGTAGCATAGTCATTAGCACGCATGCTTCGCATAGCCCATTGCTGGAAGTCGATCTGAAGGATTAATGTTTTGAACATCACAGCCTTACTGCTTCTAACAAGTAAAAATCCCATTTAAAAATACAAATTGTAAGTGTTTAAAAGCACGATGGAAGCTAATAAGTAGGGTTGGGTATCGTTTAGGTTTTATCCGATACCGGTGCCAAACCGGTACTTATGAAACCATTCAGGTGCTACAATGTTGCTGGAAACGGTGCTTAAAGAATGGAAAACATACAAACTTTGTCCAAAAACCCTCTTATTGTTTTATTTTTATTTATTTTTTGTAGTAGGGCTGTTAAACTATAAAAATAATTATTTTATTAATCACAGGGTAGTGGTGAATTAATCACCATTCCTAAATACGACCAAAAGAAATACAATTTTCTGTGTAAATAAAAGACAAGGCTAGATGTAGTTTCTCTTTTTTATTAAATATAGGAGAAATCGATTGAATTTTTGTTTTGAACAGAATGTATGTGTAGTCTCATATGAAAAATAACAAATAGAGGTAGAACTAACCAAAACAAATGAATAAACTAAACATTTGGATATCAGCAGTCTGGTGTTAAGCGTCAAATAAATCAAATGTCACAATTTACCATTTTCCCACAAGTAAACACTCAAAAGATAAAAACCCTGGTTCATTACAACAGGAAATTAACACTCTTATTGTGAAAATGTACACAGCTACTTCCGTTAATAGTTAGCACTAAGTTAAGTCCGAAAACATCACTTTAACTGAATAATTTCATATTTTTACGTAGTATGTCACTATGAAATGTACTGAAGCTATACAGTGAGCCATCATGCATTAATCAACATAAATAAGGAGCATTTGAACTGCACTGCACACAGCAAGTTGACATCTGAAGCGGACGGGAAAATTCCCACAGACAATATCATATCCACAAACAAAGCTAATATGCCAATAATAACATACTCCAATATCATTTAGGATCACTAAGACATGCTGTTGCACAACAATCTGCAGCTTGGCTGGTTAGAAAGGAGAGGTGATGTGGTGCGGACTGAACCATAAACAGGGCGATGTTGTGTGCCCAATTTAATTGCAAAAAAAATGAAAAATTAATTGTAGGAATTAATCAATCCGCGTTGGTGTGTTAAATTTAACAGCCCTAACATTTAGCAGTTTTTTTATTTTTGCAAAAAGATAGCCATGTTTACCTTTTCTGGTGATATAGCGAATCGCTTTTGGCTGATGGCACGCCCAGAATCCACATTGCTTGACATCTCAGGGAAAAAAAGAACCATGGAATGCCAAAAAGCCTGGTATGATCAGTCTGAAATATGCCACTTTTCTCTTCTTTAGTCAACAGAAATCAGTAGTTTCTGCACTGTAGCTGTACACGCTGGTGCACATAGTTCTTTCTTATGCTTCGTGGACACAGACAGCCCTCAACGGGAAATATATGTTTTATGTTTGTCGAATTTCCACCATTCAAAATAATACGTTTTGCAGCTTTCGCTATCTATATGTATGTTCGCTTCTGCCTGTTTAGGGTCTAAAACCCCAGAATGCATTGCGTGCATCACAATACTGAAATGGCTGATTGCAAAAAAAGTAATTAGATTACTGTTACTTCCACCCAAGCAGACTGTGTTACTGCGTTACTAAACCATGGTTTTGTTTTGTGTTGCATGTCAATATGAGCAAGCAATGTCAGTGATAACAACAGACACGTGTGTATTAGTAAAAAAAAAAAAAAAAAAGTAACATAGAAACCGTGAGAGAGCAAGACCATGCAACATTTTAAAACTTGGTACTACTGACATTACATTAACTTGAGCAAGAAAAAAGTAACAAAAAAATTATCGGTTGCTGTAAAGTCTGTGTGAGCAGAAACGTTTTGTATTCTATGAAAAAGTCCACCAAATCTGAGCCAGCATCTAGCAAGCCAGCAGGGGAATGTGAGACTCATACTAAAACCCCAGATCCCCCCACTAACATGGCTACCAAAAGAAGTTTAACTGGGCAGATCTATGATGACATCTGTTCTGCTAAACAGGATAAAATTAGTTTTGTAAACTCATTGTTACTCCTCTCTGCTTTTTACCAACTGTTAAAAGACATAAATGCTAAATATTTGCAGTACAGTTATGCAAAACTTTGATTTTAATTACTTTCTTTTTGTATTTTATTTAGTCTATTGGAAAAAAAGAGTGAATATTTATTGAATATTTCATATTCTGAAACAGAAATATACTTTAAAATAGAACAGACTTAATTTTATTAAAATACGTTGGAATATTCAGAAAATAGCTTTAAATGTTGAAGGAAATTCTTCACATCAAATACTGTTGTATTTAATTAAGTTATTAAAAGTAAAAACTAATGCAACAAGTGTTTTGGTGTTTTTTTTACGTGTCCTGTCTGGCAGTTTGCTACTCAGAATTGGTGTCTGAGTACCAAGTACAAGCCCAACAGATTTACTTTCTCCAGCAGAGTATTACAGCTTTGCTATAGTACTCCACTTGATATATATGTATGAGAAATCTTTATTAATGATTACTGTGGGTTGAATTTCTTGAAGTCATGGACACAAAAATTAGAAAACAAAAAAGAAGAAGGAAAGAAGATGAAGAAGAGATAGGACAGGTAGGGGTGTGAACCAACAATACAAGATAGGGAGGTAAAACAAGAACACAAGAAAACATCCATCCTGCACCTCTGTCGGATGGCAAATAAGTGGGGGGAAAAACAAAAAAACAGATAGACCAATAGAAACAATAGAACAGAACAACATTAACCAAACAGATCCAGTAATATGAACTAAGAACTACACATAATGATTATAATATATCATAACAAGTTTTAAAAAGACTGTTTTATTTGATAAAATTTTACATGATGGAATATGCAGAAAGAATAGCATTAGGCTGAAAGGTTGATTGCTTTAGAGCGTATTCAGGATGTACATCATGCTTTTGAAAAATAATTAAGTAAAAATATGCCAAATAAGTAATCAGTAAAGAAACTGGATAACTTTCTTTGAGAAGTAATCTTTATTTAGTCACTAAATACTGTTTACAATTAACTTGAACATCAACACTGGTCGGGTGGGTGCCATATTTCCAATGTCAGCCAGGAAGTGGCACTGTACAAGTCAAAAGTGAATCACCAAGCATCCAAAGCTTTTGGTATGAATCTTTGGTTTTTATTAAGCCTAGAGGAAGAAGAAGGACATACCTCCAGTGTGACATGAGCAGATTCGTTCAGGAGACTGGATGGATGGATCATCCACTCTCAAGTTTGGTTTATGCTTGACGCATCCATAAGTTCTAAATTACCCCAAGTTTCTGCACTGCGCACCTAGAAAATGTTTTAATCACACGGACGATCCCACACAGAAAACCATGGCGGACTGGCAAGAGCTCCAACTGACGGAGGTTGGTAAGCAAAGACATCTTTATGATTCGGCCCATAGAGATCACTGTGATCAAAATATTGTTCATAATTCTTGGAGAGAAACTGCTATCACACTTAAGAAAGATGAGCATGCAGTAAAAAAATGTTTTATCTTGTTTACTGGACGAGTGGACCATCTCCTTTTTCGTATTTTTCCTAACGGTAGTAAACAGCATAAAAGTTAGACGAGTAAAATATTGTTTTTATTACTCTGAGCTTGTTTATAGCAATTTTATCACATTCATCTCTTTCACAACTATATGGTTTACATTTACCTAAATTCAGTTGTGACCTTAGTTCTGTCCAACTAGTGTGATTACATAACTATACATGTAAACCTTTATATAGCATCTTAAGCTTGTATGTGAGTAATAGATAAAATGCGTTGTAGATTTGAACAATTTACAAAATACTGCATTCTGTGTTTATACTGTCACAATGTGTATCACCCTTTTGTCTTTTCCGCATGAACAAAAATCTGCTCTACAGCTTTAGAGCATCACTTTTGTCCCTTGTGCCCAAGTAGCAAAATCGACAGGAGGCCAGCTGTCAGCCTGTTTGTTTTCCTCTCTGCTCTACTCTCTATTACTACCACCTCCTTCTGTAATTACAAGCCTCAATGCACACAAGCTCACCATCAGGTGGGGTCAGGGCAACAAGCGCAGACCCACTAACTCTCTCTTCAGTGTGGCACTTTCAGTCCCCCCTACGTGAACACTGCAGGCTGGTGGGAGGCTTTTTGCACATCAGAGGGTCTGTAGCCTGGGGGCTAACCATCAGGAAGAGGTTAGAAATACCACATTTTGGTTCATATCATTTAAATGTTACCTCAGCCATAAGTGCTTCACCATCTAAGCTTGTTTTCTTTCCCCTCAGTGGTTTCATTTTTAGCCCTATGTCAGAGTAAAGATGGGAAAAGGTGAACAGTGGGTTACAAGAAAAGGGAAAAGTAGAAAATAGATCAGTCTGCATTCGACTACAAAATAATTCACTATTTTTGTGTATTTAGCACAGTTTAGTCCTGAGATTACATCTCACGTGGAATTAAGAGGAAACAGAGATCCAGCCACCCATTATCTACACAGTTTTTCCTTAAAGGGTTGTGGGGCCGGGTGCCAGTTCATTGCAGGGAAACAGTATATATCTGGAAAAAAAAAAAGCTATGCGGTGCAAAAAGGTTAATACCTAGAGAACCCATATTGTGTCGTGTTACAGCCTTAACATATGTTATTGAGACTATTTGACAGACAATAAAAAGTTAGACATAACTGTGTAAAAGTGCCCATTTTCAAAATTCTTTACTAATAAAAACCTAAAAGGATTCCAGGCATTCAATTTTATTGACCTGTTCACTAGGAAACCCCAAAGAAAAATCTGGTGTAATTAGTTTCCTCCAGAAGTCCAATAACTTGTAAACAAAATCCATATTCTTGTAATTCAATCCCTGTATAAACACAACAATTTTGTGAAGACATCACAGCTTTGAGGGAGAGACAGCATCGTGTATACTAAAGAACATAGACAGCTAAGAAATAAACCTTTGGAGATGCTAAAACAGAAGCATTTTACCAAAATCTTCATAAATTGCAACAAAAAAACGCTGCTCAAGTCCATCATCCAAAGAAAGAAAGAGTATGTAAACCCACAAAAAATGGCTTCCCACCTGAAATGACAGGTAGGGAATGGAGAACATTCATCAAAGAAGCAGCCAATGGTTACTCTGGAAGACCTCCAGGGAACAACAAATCAGGTGGGAATATAGTTGAAAGGACAACTATTAGTCGTGAAAATTAACAAATACAAACTTAATAAAAGAGTAGCAAAAAGAAAGCAAATTATAAAAGATAGTTAAAGAAACCTATGATGACAGTTCACTACAATTGACATGGGACATTTAATACATGTGGAAAACAGTCCTCTGGTCAGATGAGCACAAAAAACAAATTTCTAGCCTATGTTAAAAAGCTCACAACACTGCACATCAGTCTGAAGATACTGTCTCAAGTATGACGGTGGTTTCAGCATCTGTCTGGGTATGCTTCTCTTTAACAGGGACCAGGAAGCTTTTCAGAGCTGATTAGAAGATGAATTGATCCAAATCCCGAGGAAAAATTGTCCTTCACTGTGAGATTTTTTGTAAAGATGAATTTTCATAATATGTGAGTGTAAAAAAACTGAAGACGAGGGCTGGAGAAGAGCTAAGGTATGGAGACTAACTGGGAAAAGAACCAAAACTAACAAAGGAGAATAAAGTAAACGAACTAACAGAAGAAACTAAATATTAAACAAATGTATTAAAATGACTCTAAACAACCTACATTAACATATAAAGGATCAAAATAGAAACATAAATAAACCAAAACCCAAACATCTGTGGCTCACAACCATCAGGTTTTTTTATAACCATCAAATGCTCACATTCCCAAATTGGGATTTACAATCATATTTATATTACCATTGTTTAGAACATAAGTGAATATTCAAACTTTAGCTCCTAAACCAGAGGAGAGTCTAATCTTCCTTTGAGACCTTAATATTTTATCTTGATGTAGGAGTTAAAGAGTTAAGTCTTCTCATTTGGGATGTTCCACAAGGGTATTGCGTTTTGGGAGACAGCGGTCTAAGAAGATTATGAACACAGTTTCCAATTTATCTCACACACCCTGACTCATTTTATTGGCTGGGACCCTCTTATCATGTTTTGCCAGGAGCAACATAAGCCACCACCATCTTACTCTCAGTGACTGTAATGGGTTCAGAATTATTTTTACCCCAAATGTGACCTTTTTAAAATATTTGCTTCCCATAAATGACTTAAAATGTAAATGGATAGAACTTTAAACACTCAAGAGTGTGGTTTGAATGTTTGGGTTATTAGAGGCAGTTAAAAAGATATACCCTAGCCAGAACTTTCGATAAATTTAACAAAAGTTGCTTTAGATATAGTTTAACATAAAGAGCAATAAGTTATGGTTAGTGTTTTTTCTTTTTCTTTTTTTTTTGCTGACTATGGTACCTTGTCAAAAATCTTCAGGGATAATTCTAAACTGTTGTTATAAAAAAACAAAAAAAACACACTATTTAGTCGTTTTGTTCCCTTTCGATTGTTTACGAGGCCCAGGGATGTTTTTCATTAGAACGATAGCGCTGCATGCTGCTTCTGCTGAGAAAAGATGTATAATTAGCATAGTTCTACCCCCTACATGGACCTGCCTTGCAATGTAATTTAAACTGAAGTTTTTCCACAAAACATTATATTCTTTAAAAACACAATTTTAGATAATATCTGATAAACCATCAGATTATAGATGAAAGCATAAAGTAGCTCACCAACAGATTAAAAGCATGATCAAAAATATCCAAAAAGAACACAAGGTTCACCTCACATTTGCTAAAACAAATCTTGATAATCATCAAGATTTTGATAATAATCAAGATTTTCAGGAAAATATCTTGTGGACAGCAAAGACTAAAGTGAAGCCTTTTAAAGGTCTCATTCACTGGTGTTTTTATTATTGCTTCTCTGATATGAAAGAATGCCGTCTGAATGCTTAAAACCTTTCACTTTGACAAAGATTACAGTTAGCGACAGGTTAAAAGGTAGTTAGAGACAGGTTGGACAGGTAGCTAGGAAGAGTCAGGTTAATGCTAGTAGTCAGGTAGAGTAGCTAGGTAGAGATAGATTAATGTAAGCCAGGTAGAGTGTTAGTAGCTAGTTCTCCTAGTAGCTAGGAGACAGGTTAATGTTAGTAGCTATGCTGCTTTAGGCTAGGCTGTTGGAGGACATTGTTAGAGTTAGTTCCTACTTTCTCCCCTACTTCTCCCCAACTGCATAATGTGCTGTCAATTCAAGCGCTAACCTGTTTTCTCTTAGTCTCTTCCTACAGTAGGTGCTCCTGACCCTCTCTGTTTGACGACCCTGACTAAGATGGCATTCCAGTGGAGGAACGTTCTCCACGTCCTGCTTACCAGCTTCTGCTTCTGCGTCAGTTCTGTTGCTCTTTCTGTGTCTCTGCTGCTTTCTCCAAATCCCAGACGGTCTCAGTAGATGACCGCTTATGCTGAGCCTGGTTCTGCTAGAGGTTTCTTCCTGTTAAAAGGGAGTTTTTCCTCTCCACTGTCGCTTCATGCTTGCTCAGTGTGAGGGATTGCTGAGAAGTCACGGCGCAGTCTTCTGTGGTTCTCTAATTCCTAAATTAAATATTGTATTGTAATAACTCTTCTTGTAAAGTGCCTTGAGATGACATCTGTTATGAAATGGCGCTATATAAATAAACTGAATTGAATTGAAATTGAATTTGTTGTTGTCAGAGTGCTTTTTAAAGCACATATCCATTATTTGTCACCTGTGTTTGTAATACCAGTCTGCATTTGTTTTTGAAAAAAATAAAACCTAACCTGGGAATTATTCAAACTTATTAAACAATTATGTAACCAGACGGTATTTTAGGCAAATGTGCTTATGTCAACTTAGAAAGTCTATATAATGCCTTAGTTCGGCCTTTACAGAGTCTGAAAGGAGAGAGGGTGGGACAGAGAGAGAAGTTCCTTCTGTAAAAAAAGGCTGCATCAGTAAGGATATAAAACCTTGAGACAAGAGGATGCTCCTCTTTCAAACCCGCTGCCACCTCAGTGGTGGAAATGTTGGAGTTGGGGTGGGTCGACTTTGAGGTGACATTGACGCTAGATGAGAGTGAGAACCCTGCGCTCCGCGTTACGTTCTCGCTCGCTTCAACTCAAACGGCGGGCAGTTCCTTTTCCCGTCTTCTCTCTCTTTCAGCACCACTCCTTTAAGGACAGCACCTCGCTCTCAAACACGCACTTGTCCTCCATTCTCTCCCTCCTCCAGGATCAAATGTTTGTTCCTTGACGGATGCAAAGTTTCCACCTTGGTTTGACCTACCGCAAATAAAAGGAAGTAACTTTTTGGGGGAACATCGGATATTTCCCCGGTGGGACACAATCACTCAAACAAGCTGTGATTTCACTGTAAGTAGTCTATTACTATATATACAATGTGTTTCTGGGGGGAAAAAGGAAAACATTTTTGGAATGCTATTCAGATGGGGGCATCGCTATGTCCAGAAGCGCTAAATTTGGCAAAGCGTGCAAATCTGCGGCAGCTCTTCTTTTGAGGCAGACTCATTTCACAGATATTTTTCTGCGCGTAATGTCGGTCTTACTAGCCGCTTGTGCTACTTAGAAGCACATTTTACATAAATTTGGGGTAACAGTAGCTTAATATATGTATTCAGACATGTTAGACACGTCTTTAAGCCGACCAAGAACAGTTTTAATCCAGTTTTGCTTCATCTCGCTCCAATTACGCACCGAACGGAGATCATACTGAGAGCGCTTAGTCTTTTCTCCATTCTTATATCGGGGGAAATGTATTTCTAATTAACAAATAAAATGTCTAGCTTAATAAAATGAACAAACGTATATTTTAAAATTCTGACATGGTATCTTTTTTTATTATATCAAATGATAGAGATTAATTGGGGAATAAACATGTATGGTTGGTAGGTGGATAAAAGAGATCTGTTGAAGGTACAGCCTCTATAGAGTTATAAGTCTCTCTAGGTGATTCATTAGACTTGGGCTTTGCCACTGCCGCCCCTAAATGTGTTTAATTGCTCTGCTCTCGTACCGGAGCACTGGGAAGTGGGCCATTGAATGTAGAGCACAATGAATCAAGGACAAGAGCACGGCTCTAAATTTCTTCTAACACGGATCCACTTCAGGCTATCAGAAGTGATTCTTGCAGTAGGATAAGTCTTTATTTAAACCCGAGTGGTATAACCGTGTGACATATTTCCTAATTTTCCTTGAGAAAATCGTATACAATTAATGTATTCACATGCTTTTCGAAAGCGTAAAACATGCGCAGGGTTTATATATATATATATATATATATATATATATATATATATATATATATATATATATAATATAATATATATATATATATATATAAAGATCTAATATTACATATAGTATTTTTTATATAATTTTAATGTTGTGGTTTTACATAATTTTTTTACATATTTACATGAACATATTTAACTGGTCAGCTTGCCTTCTAAATATATATTTTTGCATAAAAATTTCTTAAACTTTCCATCTTTGTTTTCAGGGTCTCGACGCCGTTCCTCGTTACTTTGAAACACTCAATCATCCTTCTTCTTACGACTTTTCACTGGGGACCATTATTGCAGGACGGATACGCCGTGCTCCGTCTTGACTGGTGCTGAAACCACCACCTCTACGCAGGTTAGGACTTTCCGCCACAGACCTTCATCATGGCCACAAACGGGACCAAAGCCTCGGACGGACACGTCTTGACCGAGACTGTGAACGACGCGCCGAGCACCACGCCAAATGACAAACCCAAAACACTGGTGGTGAAGGTGCAGAAGACAAAAAAGGACATACCCGAGAGAGAAACATGGGGTGGAAAATTTGACTTTCTCCTGTCTTGTGTCGGATACGCAATCGGACTCGGAAATGTGTGGAGATTTCCTTACTTGTGTGGGAAAAACGGCGGAGGTAATCAGGAATTATTTCCCTATTTTCAACAAACACCAAAACGGAATGTCAAGGCGATGCGATCAAAGGTCGAGCGTCTGATTCTGGAGAGTATGAAATAAATGAGATCTTAAGTGTATCTTCTCAACAACGCCGTGCGTAATTGCGCAGAAGCAGACATAATCGAAAATATTTTCTGCCTCCAGCTTTAAAAACAAATATTTCCCTTGCCAAGTAACATGTTGGATTATAGTGAATATTAATGGTAGACGATTTCATTATTTACACACCTTTGCTTCTCACCTCTCATCCAGGGGCCTTCTTAATTCCTTACTTTTTGACGCTGGTATTTGCTGGCATGCCCCTGTTCTTTCTGGAGACGGCACTTGGTCAGTATACTTCCATTGGAGGTCTGGGAGTGTGGAAGCTGGCTCCAATGTTCAAAGGTAATATAAATTAACCAATTGAAGTAGTATTATTATTTGGAGCTTCATTATAAACGTGGCTGCATGTTCTTAAAAAGAAAACACTTTACCAGCCTTTATTCTAAACAGCTTAACTGCGCTGCCAGGTCAAATAAGTAACTGGGGTGTATGCATTTTAATTTTAATATTTCTATATGATTGTGTTGGTTTGGTTTTGTGTGTGTGTGTGTGTGTGTGTGTGTGTGGGTGGGTGTGTGGGTGTGTGGGTGGGTGTGTGGGTGTGCGTGTGTATGTGTGTGTGTGTATGTATTTCTGGATATAAACTGGAGCTGCATGTTTTTAAGTGTCTCAAGATGACATTTGTTGTCAACTGTCGCCGTATAATAACATTTATTTCAGTTAACTGAATTAAATCAAATTGAATAGAAAATATGCATTGTGTGATTGAAATGCACCAGATAAAAAAATGGGTTACAGAAAGTTGATACTGGGAATTTATATTGTTAGAGTAAGATATAAGCCTATACCTTAGAAACTATTTCAGACAAATTATTGTTTTTTTTGCATAGATTTAATCTTGATCCATGTATTTTCTGATTGTTGCAGGTGTGGGTCTGGCTGCTGCCGTTCTGTCTTTTTGGCTCAATATCTATTACATTGTAATCATTGCTTGGGCTATTTACTATCTGTACAACTCCTTCACCACTGTGAGTATATTCACTCTGTGACATCCTCTTCTGTGACATCCTCTTCTTTTTGTCATTCAGAGCATAGTTGTTTTTGGTTTTTATGTATCTTTACATTGTAATTTACTTTAGTCAAGTGGCAGGCTGCTTGCCAGAATCTCTTATGTAAGGCAGCACAACCCATTAACAGAGTATGACTTTTATTACTTCCTTTACTGCATAATTAGCAGCTCACACAAGGTATTGATAAATGCATTCTACGATGAAGCATTCACTACACTGAGAAAACCATGAAATCTCAATGTCCCAAATGAGCATCACAGTCTTGGCTGCTTGACAGCATGAGAGAATGGGACCCAGCTATGGGAGCGGGTTCACGAAAAAAAAGAGCTGTCTCCCTGTCTCTATGTGTGTTTTATTCTCCTGATTTTCAGGATCTGCCATGGAAGACATGTGGCAATGCCTGGAACACAGATCGCTGCTACACCAACTACTCCATTGTGGACACAACAAACCTCACCAGTGCTGTGGTGGAGTTCTGGGAGTAAGTTGGACATCTGAGTCTATTCAGACTGAAATGTTGTTAACAGATTCAATCCGAAAACGTTACTTCCTTCCACTAAGGGTGAGGAGGGGTCAGATGAGGGCTCAGAGATAGGTGATGTGCCAATTTGCATGCTATGAACTAGATCCTTCAATAGGGAATTTGCTTCAGGACATGAGAAAAAAAGTGACTTAAAAGCAGAGGCAAAAACAAGAGGGAAAAAAAAGGGTAGGAAATGCATTACACACTTAGAACACTTTTTTTTTACACACGTTTTACTTTTTTTACACACTTTTTTTATCATGGTGTCTCTGAAAATTTTTATGGGGAAAAGATAAAGTTCTTTGTAAATCTCAAGACACATGCATGCATACTTATGTATGTATGAGATTCAAGTCACTCTGCATTACAGTAGGACCACTTTGCTTTTTTGCTGCAGACGTAACATGCACCAGTTGACGGACGGTTTGGAAAAGCCTGGGGAGGTCAGGATTCCACTGGCCATCACGCTCGCCATCGCATGGGTGCTCGTCTATTTCTGTATCTGGAAGGGGGTCAGCTGGACAGGCAAAGTGAGTAGACGAAAGGGTTGGAGAAATAAACTCAGATCTAGAATATTATTCTGGAGTAAAGAAAATACATATTTGTTGGGGAAAATTGGTGGCACTTTGCATTTAATTTTTTTAAATCCCAGACTTATTCATTTATGATAAATAATTACTGAAATAATCTGTTTTTTTCTGGTCACTGACATACAGACATTCAGTAAATAATCTTCTAAATAGCAAAAAGAAACCTCTTTTAGCAAGTGAGCATATTTGCCTATTTTACAAAAGAGTTGTGCCCTCTCCCTATTAATGACTTAGTAGGCTAGTTTCCTCTTGAATAACTTAAGTAACAGTGACTTTGAGTGCACAGGGTCCAAAACTGGTTCAGATAAGAAGGTGAAAGGGCACTGGGAGTTTGCTGAACCCTCTCATCCTGGGGTCATTTTTGCCACAGAGGAAGACTGACTGGGACACTGTGACCTGGCTGTGACACTGTGTAGTGCTGTGGGAATGGTGCCACAGTAACACAGTAAATTGACAAGTTGAATATAATACAGAATACGGTATTTTGAAATGCACAAATAACGTGTTTTTTACAAATACTTAATTCGAACAAATACTTGAAAAAATATTTGTATTCATGAGCAAGACAAACTTAATGTCAAACAACTGTTTCCTCATAGGACCACAGTGCATTGACCCCGGATGAGAGAGTGAGAGATAGACATTCTGGAGTGGGGGATGGGAGGGGAAAAGACGTGACTGACACAGCTGCTCCACACAGCAACAGAGAATGGATGAAGAACTGCAAAAACTTAACTCGATTACTTTTTTTGTTTAATAGATTTTTTTTTTACTTAACTGGGTTCTGCGGGCAGTTTATGACTTTCGGAAACTGGAATTTGATGGGGAGATTATTAGTATACGCTACAGTAACGTCTGAAGTCGGATGCTCTCATATTCGCTATGTTTCCATAGCTCTGTTTGCTCAGTAATTTAGACAATATATTGACAGAATAATGTAAATGTTTAGTTAAAAAGGTTAAAACAAAGCTCCTATCATTTGTTAACTTAGCTGAAACTCCCCACATGAATTAAGCAAACCAAATAGAAAAGAGTGTGTCTGCTGCTGGACCATAGTCATCCACCTGCCAAAAAAACTTTCGCAAGTTCTGTGTGAAGCATATTTTACAGTCAGGGCTGCAGATAAAACCTTAGTGATACATATGTGCAAAAGTCAAATCAGCAGAAGCAGAGATATCAAGATCTGTCAACATCTGCTATGCATAATAACATGCACTCAAAGCACCCTCTTCTCACAGGTAGTCTACTTCTCGGCAACATACCCTTACTTCATGCTGTTCATCCTTTTTTGCCGTGGAGTCACTCTGCCTGGAGCTTTTGACGGGATTCGCTTCTACATTACACCTGACTTTCAGAAACTCAAGGAGTCTGAGGTGAGCCTTTTGAGGTTTTGCGTTTCGAAAGACATACAGCTATATGACATAAACTAAAGCACAGGAAGTTCCAGAAGAGGAAATGTGCCAAAAAACAGCATGGCATTTAACTTTATAACATAATGTTGCCCAAGTTGTGGTAGGATACAGAGATGCTATTTTGGAGGTATTTTTAGAGGAAAATTTAAAGTACCAATATGTTATTTGGATTTTTACAAATCAGTGTTTTGCAAAAGTATTCATATTGAACCTTTTTAACATTTTTTGTCACATTACAAGCACAACGTTCATTGAATTTTAATGGAATTTTCTGTGATAGAACAACAGAAGGTAGAACATAAATGTGAAGTTGAAGAAAAATTATACATGGTTTCTAAACCTTTTAAAAGAAAAAAAAATGAAAAGAGTAACATGCATCTGTTTTCTTCCCCTTTACACTGGTTCTTGTAAATAAAGTCCAAACAGTTAACTTCACATGTTATAAAATTACAAAACAAATTCAATATGAGTGTAATTTAACTTCTGTGTAAATCAAGCTGCTAAATAGCTTCCTAAAGCCCAAGGATCACAGCAGACAGATAAGATATACAATTGTTGGATAAGTTTAAAGCATTCTTAGGTTACGAAACAATACCCGGAAAATTCAATGTATTACTGTTCAATCTATCACCAGAAACTGGAAAGACATTTTCACAACTGCAAAGCATCCAAGACATAGCCGTCCACTCTAGCTGACAGTTGGACGAGAAAACTTTAAATAAGAGAAGCAGCCAAGAAGTCGATGGTAACTCTGGAGGAGGTGCAGAGACCCACAGCTTCGGCTGAAGAATCTGATGACAGGATATCAGCTTCTTCATGCACTCCCCATATCAAAAAAAATTGCAGATGTGGCAAGAACAAAGCCAGTGTTAAAATAATTTCAAAAAAAGTCTTATTCAGAATTTGCTAAATATTGAGTTACAAATGTGTGTTGCTCTATCACATTCAATCCTAGGATAATACTTTGAGTCTGCACTCACGCAAAATATTTTTCCAAATTATTATTAACAAAATACAAAGCAAAACATGAGTAACAATATATTTATCTGTGCTGCTAATGTTGGATAGAAGAGGTTTTATATGGAAAACGATGTGATAAGAGTTGATCAGATGAGGATTGGAAATTTGATTTTCCTGTTACTGTTAAAATAAAGTTTCTAACAAGGAAAGAAAAAATAATGGGCATTTCAGTATTAATCCCTCAAGTCAATAATTTAGAATAAAAATGTCTTAACACCAACAGAAATTTGCCCAGTGCATTTATTTATACCCAGCGACATATTTTTCTAATCTGTGTGTGTCAGGTATGGCTCGATGCTGCTACACAGATCTTCTTTTCCTACGGTCTGGGATTAGGTTCCCTGATTGCTCTTGGCAGCTACAATCCCTTCAATAATAACGTCTACAGGTAGGTTACTAAAGAATGTTGCCTTTCAGGCTAATTTTCTTCTGGAAGTGAAGGTACCTGTGGTGTTGACATACTGTTCGAATCACTTACACAGCATTTTTACAGAAATAAAGCAAATGTGTCTTTTTTTTTTTTACTTTCGTGTGAACTCTAAATTAAAGACCAATTTCTTTTTGACAATTCAACTCTTGACCAATAGAAAACTGCCTTTTTGCATCTTACCTAAAGGGTGACAACTGGTCAGAGGAAAAGTGCATTTATAGAAGCATACAAACACATACTGTTTTTTTTTTTTTAAAAAGGTCAATACAACATATCTTCAGCTGCTGTGGTTCTGCCGGATGCAAAATGGCTTTCGACTCCTCCCTCCCCTTTTCCCCCAAAATGCCTACATCCAATGTGTGACGGGATGATAAGGAATTGATACAGGCGTAACAATGGGTGCCCTGTGCTCTGTCTCTCCCCTGCAGAGATTCTATCATTGTCTGCTGCATCAACTCCTTCACCAGTATGTTTGCCGGCTTTGTCATCTTTTCTATTGTGGGATTCATGGCTTATGTAACAAAGCGGCCTATTGCTGATGTGGCAGCCTCAGGTAATTGAAATTTATTTTCTGTCCATTTTCTTCAGCATTGTTATGTTTGCTTAACCTTTGGTTTAAAACCAAATTTATTTACTGTACAATACGGTAATATATATATATATATATATATATATATATAATATATAATTATATATATATATATATATATATATATATATATATATATATATATCCATCCCACTGTATGTTGTGGCTAAAAGTTATTTATCTTATATCAGGACCTGGCCTGGCATTTTTGGCATATCCTGAAGCCGTCACCCAGCTTCCTATCTCTCCTCTCTGGGCCATATTGTTTTTCTCCATGCTGCTGATGCTGGGAATCGATAGCCAGGTGAAAATAAGCCAATAAACATCGTTTGCTTTATGGACAATGGCAATACTTACTAAATAAAAATATTTTTGTAAAGCTCTAACTCATAATGGTTATGACCTGTAATCACAGAATTGCATTCCTTCTTATCAGAAACCTTGAACTTTGCTATAATGATTTGTGTACTAAAACCCTTGCAATGATTTTATTGTGACAGCAGTGTTTTAAGTAACACAGTTTTGAAATGGCTCTGCAAACTCTGCAGTTCTGCACTGTGGAAGGTTTCATCACTGCACTGGTTGATGAGTTTCCTCACATCCTCCGAAAACGTCGAGAAATCTTCATCGCTATCGTCTGCCTTGTGTCTTACATCATTGGCCTGTCCAACATCACACAGGTAAACATGTGGATCATCAAGAGTTTCATTCATGTTTATATTTTTCACTGGCATGATATTCATTCTTTAAAAATCCATGGCTTTTCACACAAATATACTTGCATATGTTTTGGGTCATTTTTAATTTTCTGAAAGCTAGGTACAGTTTTTTTTTTTGCATGGAGTCATAGTTTGATCCTGATCGCTGTCTCTTTAGCCCTTGAAGACTCTCATGCAGAGGAAGACATGTATTTGGTCTCATTTAAGTACTTGCTGTTTCTCATTTCTTGTAGCAGCTATATATGCTGCAATGCTAGCTTCTATATAAATAGAAATATTAAGTGAAAGCATCAAGGAATGCTTTTACATGCAGCAATAGAAAATCAAATTATTACCTTAGTCTGACTGAAATCAGACTTTTGAAATGCAGTTTTATGAAACATAGTTTGAGTTCGCACTGAACTGGAGTTTGAGAAATCGCACTAAGGGACCCATATAATGCGATTGGAGATCAAATTTCTCTGCAACCAACCCACCCGACCCAACCAGCGCTGGTTGGGTCGGGTGGGTTGGTTGCAGGCCGATCAGTGCATTTTTGGTCTGCCAAAGAGACACTGCATTGTGATTGTGCATCCCCTCCCTGCTTCATTCCTGCCAGCATTTGTTTACTGCCTGTATGTCAAAAGAGTCTAACCAGTATAATCCTAACATGAAGTGTTGTATTACACCATCTTTTGTCGTGTGGTCTAACTTACTTCATTCAATAATTAGATTTTCTCTATGACATGTAAACTGGGACTTGTCTTTCAGCAGTGGGCAAGCCTTCATCCAATTACTCCCAAAAGCTCGATTTAGGTTTGCATGTAAATGTGCAGAGTGGTAGAGATTTCCCAAGTAAGAGAGAGCATGTTACCTCTTTATGTCTTTTATTTACAAGAGTTAAGTTAGTCAGTGATTTTGTGTGCTGCTGTAACTTCAATCCAGTGGTGCAAAAAGTGGGTATGCAATATATGCTGCGCATGAGGACTTTGTGCTACAGGGGGTGCCAAAGCAATGATGGAATAAATTTCTGTAGTTGCGATTTCAGTATTAACAGTTGTTAAAGCATGCCCCTTCTAGCAAGGCTAGCTAAAGATGGAGAGACAGAAAAAAAAATTATTTGGGGACACAAAACAGAAATCGGTAGAGGAAAATTATTTCATAGGGATGAAAGAAAGCTTTTCATAGTGGTTGAAAGACAGTAGGTACGTTATGTAAGTGTATCAAGAGGAGACTTAAAGTTACTCAGATTAGAAAAAGCTGCTACTAGTAAAATGACAGGTTACTGTTGTCTTAAAACTATACTTATCACTATTTAGAATACATAACAGCTCATTAGAAGAAAAGTACAGGAACTGGATTGTAGTTATTTGGTTTTACAGACAATATATATTTTTTTAACTAGATAGTGAATCATAAAACAGATAAGGGATTGAACTTACTTCACTCGGATATAATACTACAGTGATGGATCTGATAAGTGTGATCACATTCCTATTAGTAACTGATATACAAGGATATTATTTAAAATTAAAATTTAGCTCAATGCTCTGCATTGAGTTGAACTGCGGTCTTGCTTAAGCATAATGGATGCTGAAAGGTGCCCTGCTACCACACTGGAGACTGAAAGTTTTAAAACCAGGGAACATTTCTCCAAACTGATCAGGATTCAGAAATACTCCGAAAATCGAATTTTCTTGTCGCTTGAGTGGGAGGAAATCCCAGCATGTGCTCCTTCTGCATCAGTGGTTAAGCTGCAGCAATCTGCCACCACTAGTCTGTGTCCAGTGCAGTCACAGATATGTTCCAAGCCTCTGTAACTCATCGTCCGGATACCAAGATGTGTTGAGAGCAGTGTCCAGGTCTGAGATGAGCTCAGATGCTCTCATTGTAATCTTTTGTGCATGATTACTTGCATGATCTTGCAATTGTAATCTATCAAAATGACAGATAGCCTTCAGATTTTTTGTTCACCATTTTAAGAAAGAAATAGCTGTCAAATATGAGGGGAAAAATGATAGCTTGACTCATTCATTTTTAAAAGTTCCTTAACACAAAGTTTATGTCATTTCGCTGTGAGGTTGGAGAGAAAGAAAATAAAAATATGGAGAAAAAATCAGGACCGCCAGGGACAGGTGAGAGCTGCTGATATGTGGTGGCATAACCCTAAGAAAGGTACTGCCTCAGTGCTCTTGTTGGTAATTATTCAATTCAAATTCAAACATAATTTATTGATCCCATAGGGAAATTAAGTGTTGTTGTAGCTCATACCTAATTTATTTTTCAAGGAGTTTTTGTAGACCATGATGGCTGTTGGGAGAAAGGATTTCCTGTAGCAGTCTGTGTTGGAGCAACACTGAAGAAGCCTCCAACTGAAGATACTCTGTTGCTGTAGGACAGTCTGTGATGGTTATTACCTGAAGGACCTGAAAGATGACACCACAGATCCAAATACAAGTGTTGTTTTCCTTTTTAAATGATTTGTTTGGTACTGGATGCCCATAACAAGCACAATATTCGAGTACAAGATGGTCCATATGATTGGATTTATAATCAAAGTGTTAGTGAATGTCTACTAATGAATCGGTGAATGTCTACTAATCTGCAAGTGAAAGTCTGGCAAATAACCATTTTTTGCTCATGTTCAACTGTTTCTGGAGAGTTTTTCTCAAGTTCCAGTGAAGGCTCAGGATATGAAATCAGATCTGACTATGAGCAGGATCTCTAGGATCTAAATTCATCCAGATGTGGCTTCCAGGAGCTAAGGCCTGAAGATCATTGCTGAGTATCACGGTGCACCCCGAGGAGCTGTTGGCAGACAACAATACTGTTGGATATCATCAAGCTTAAGAGGGAAGCCTACAGGGCTTAGTTAGCCCTTAAGATTCCTTAACCAGTTGATAGGTATTGAGTGGCCAGCAGAAGTGTGGTTTCTTTGGTTGAAAAATTGGATGCCAAGTCTGAAGTGGCAAGGCATATAAGAGTCATGTTCCCTGTCTGAGGCCATTGATCATATCCAGGAAAAGGTGGGCATATCCTAGTTTAGGCATCAGTCTTTGCCTCAGGCAGATTTGCTTGCATATCTTGGTGTCTTTTTCATGAGTGATGAAGGTAAGGAGTAGGAGATGGATGAATTAGCACTTTAACTACAGTAATAATTGGTTGCCCTAATCTGTTGAGGTGAAGAAACAGCTGTGCCAAAAACATAACTCCTGATTTATGCGCGTAAAGTCAGTGAAGCGTAATAGGGGTTGATGGTCCCGAATTAAAGTCTATGGTACCATTTCCACTTGGCACAAAGCAGAGTGAATCAGCCGCGTCTCAGAAGCGTAGCATTGCGACCTTCTCCTAAATTTATGCCAAAGTTCTATTTTCTACATGCTATACTTCCAGCCCAGCAGTTTATTTTATATAAGAAAGGAAATCAGGGAGTTGGAGCAACGTAAAATACCCGACAAAAAAAAGCAAAACAAAACATCACTACTTGTGACACCAAAGTGGAAGTCAGTCAGTCCTTGGGTCCAATTTTCTGGATTTTATCTCGGGTGAGGAGTAGTTAAGCCTTGAAGCGGAGAATCATCCAGTTTATATGATGCCAGTAATCATTTTTATAAGGACCACATGAAAAAAGAGAAGGCATTGACTGAAATATCTGCAGTTGTGCCAGTGGATGGTGGGTTTATGCTATGTATGAACATATAAAAATGTTTTTTACCTTGCATGCTACCCTTTAATTTATGCAATTGCAATTCTGCTGTGATTCCATGATCTCCCACGACCACTTGAAGGAACGCTTTTGCGAGTGATACGCATATAAAACGCTCCCGGTGGGAATGGACGCACCCCTCCTTTCGCAAACAACATGTGTTTATTTCAATACTTTCAATATTTCAATGCTTACAGGTCCGATGGAAAGGAGGGGTACGAGTAAAACCACATGGTACAAGGCAGCACAGGAATCTATAAGTAATATAACTATAGTTAAAATTGTTTGAGATGTTTACATAGAGGTTTTTTCAGAAGTACTACTATTCTACCAGATCTTGCAGAGATACAAAGTGTTAGTTTATGCAAATCGTTCATTCTTATGAGAGTAGAATAATTTTGTTAGCCCTCCAGTCTGATATTTTGTTTATTTAAGGTTCCATGTTTTAAACCTCATAATCATATGGTCATTTAGTATTGCCTGTCAAGTGAGGGGAAATGGTTTGTTAATATTGGACAGTTCTTTATATCCGTTGTATGTCTCTTTGGTCAGAAGAATTTTCTTTTTGTTCTTTGTTGTACTCTTTTGACTCATTTACCGATTTTCTTTCAGTAACAGGCTAGTTTTAACCATATTTTAATAAGGTTGGCATACAAACTCAGGTTAAATAATTCTTCTGATCTTGCAAAACTTGATTCTAGCTGGCACCTTGCATATGGAAACTAACAATTATGTATATTATGTACCTTTTTTGCAATAAATGACCACACTGATAAATCTCTTACAAATAAGTATTTTTCAATGCTTCCAACGGCCATACTTATTTGCTTTAAGATGACACTTCTCTCTGCATTATTTCTCCTGACCAGGTTGAGACTGTCCTCCACAAGAATGCAGCTGGATTTGATTTTTTATGTTTACATTTCCTTGCTTCAACTGTCACATCTTCTTCACTTTTTTCCCTTAATTTACAGGGTGGATTGTATGTTTTTAAGCTGTTTGACTACTACTCAGCAAGTGGAATGTCCCTGCTTTTCCTGGTCTTCTTTGAGTGTATCTCAATTTCATGGTTCTATGGTAAGCAATCCTTTTTTCTCCTATAGTGCTTGTTTAAATGACCCAGGTCTCAAGAGTCACATTCTGCATTAAGAAAAAGATCTGCGTCTTGTATATTTTTTAAATGCAGGTGTGGACAAATTCTTTGACAACATTGAGGAAATGGTTGGCTACAGGCCCTGTCTATGGTGGAAGGCCTGCTGGGTCGTTTTCACTCCTCTCATTGTGGCTGTAAGTGATACTTATCGTAATATTTAATGACAAACAATCAAGGTAGAATAACAATGTGTTTCCCTTTAACCCTTACATATTTCGTCATGTTACAACCTCCATTTCCATTGGACTTTATTGTAATTTTATGTGAAAGCTGAACACAAACTTGCACAAAATTGAGAAGTTAAAGGCAATGTATTAGTGTTTTTTTATCTTTTAAAATCTGAGAAAAATCCAAGAGACCAATATTAAATTTGGAGGAGGTGCAGATTTAGTTGGAAAAATCTGTAGAGAGGACAACTATTAGTCATACACTCAACACATTTGGGCTTTATGGAAAAATGACCAGAACAAAACCATTGTTAAAGTAAGTGTTGGAAGGTTTCCTTCATGGCTTCCTAGGAACTATGTATGACACACAACAAACGAAGAAGATTGTTTGATACAAAGTAAACCAAAATTGAACTTTGTGGCTTCAACGCAAAATACTATATGGGGATGAAAAATGACATTTGCACATCAACCCAAACACGTCATCTTTATTGTGAATGCTTTTCTTCAGCAGGCAATGAAAACTGGTCTGAGTTAATAGGAAAATAGGGATGGATGGATGGATGGATGGATGGAGGAATGGATGGATGGATGGAAAAGGGCTAAAATTTCTATTAAGATGCTGAGACATGTTCTATCATCCCTCTTTACTCCAGGGAGTCTTCTTGTTCAGTGCAGTGCAGATGGTTCCCCTTACTATGGGAGATTATGTGTTCCCAAGCTGGGGTCAAGGAGTCGGTTGGTTAATGGCCCTATCCTCCATGATTCTCATCCCAGGATACATGGGCTACATGTTCCTGACACTTAAAGGCACTTACAAAGAGGTACGATTTTGTAATCATTTGTATATTGGCTGATTCTTCTTGTATTTCTTTATCTAAACACTTTCTGTGCTCAACACATCTGTGAGGCTGCAAATTAAGGCCCAGAATATATGCATAATTCTGCAATATGCAGCTAAGAAGATGGAGTTAAAGGTTTTTACTCTATTGTATTAAGTAATGTTGTTTTTCTGTTTGTTTGTAAAAGCGAAGTTTAAGCTAAAACATTTAACCTTCTGTATAGCATGAAAAAACAAGGTCTCTAGATTTCATATAAAAAGAAATCAGTTTAGGGATACTCAGTGAGATTTTTGACCACAAACTCAGAATGGAATCTATTTATCCAGAATCAGGAGTAAGGATACATTTGGTGCCATTAGGCCAAAAGGGTATCAAATAGTGAAAGAGAAAAATACTCAGCATTGCTTTGTCTTATTTTGTTCTGAGGATTAAACACAAACTCTGGCAATGCGATTTAATGTTTTTTAATGAGCAACTAAAGAGCATTCTTGATAGAGAAATAATAAAATGAAATGAAGAGCAGGACTGTGATAAAAAAGATTAGTCAAAGAAAAATAATTTGTTGTTTAAAGCAGTTTTTAATAGCTTTCTGTTTCAAAACCTCTGAGCTCTTAGAAAACATTCTGCATTAAAACAATTAACAAAAATAGTACCTTGTCATTGGTACCATTGTCTTATTGAAAGACAAAATATATATTTTTTAAGCTTAACATTTACATTATTGGCCTCTTTATACCCACTCCTGCACAGTGTGCTGAATGCAGCACCCAATTACATATATAGCTTATACCCACTACTGTAAGAATAAATGTACCATAATTGCAGGCATTGCAAAAGAGGCTATCAGAGGCAAAATGCAACTGTCAGACCGTGCAGTACCAGCTGATGGATGACTGTGTAATTGTAGCAATCAGGCAGCTGAATACTGCTCTTTTAGGCCAACACTTAGTTTCACAAACACTTCGTTAAAATGACTGCAGACATGCACAGTCCAATACTATTGGAAAACTTGAAGTTTTAGAAAATGTGGTACATTTTTTTGGACAGTGTTCCTTTTCTCATGTTTGCTGCTGTGCAGTCAATGGGCAGAAAAATCTACACATTCCTGTCGAGCTGGCAAGGATTTGGGATTATTTCAGAACTTTTCCAGCCTCTACTCTGGCCTATAACACTTACAATTAAATGATAAATAAATAAAAATTTTGCATATAAGAATGATTGCTATAACAAAATAAATAAATACAAATGTGTTTGAACACCTTTATATGCCACTATAGCCATAGCGAAGCATAGTGATGACAGAATTATGCTTTTTTTCATTCATCTTGAACCTCACCCTTTAGGAAAGTAATATAATATTTCTGTAACTACATCATTGTTTTACATCATTGTTCCTCCCCCCCTAAAAATATTAGTTTGTTTGTCAGATATTACTTAAAAGGCTATAGGTTACACTGAAGAGTGAAGAAGTTCTGACATGTTATCCAGTTTTTTTAACGAATGTGAAGACTGTATATCCACTGTAAAGTGTAGGGCAGTATCAGTCCCATATGCAGAAAAAAACATTTTAATCAACCTGATCTTCTTTCAGCGTCTGCGCATGATGATCAAGCCTGTGGTATTGGTGAAGGCTCAGGAAAATGGTCCAGATCAGCAGGCAGAAAGCCAGAATCAGAACCCAGCTAATGAGGAAGCCTACATCTGAGAAGAAATATATAAGTTCTGCCTGCCTCTCTGTTTGAACGGCCAGAGCGGCGCTGCACCGTAATCAAGGTTGGGAACAACCACTGGACTTCTACGTCTGCTTTTATTCACCTACCTCCTGGGGACATGTGAAACCAACCTGATTACATGGTTATTTTTAAGGGGGTTATTCTGTTTGTTTATTTTTATAATACACAGATATAAAACTTATGAAGAAGAAAAAAATACCCAGAAATGTTCTTGTGATATTTTGAATTTCATTATGCAAAAGTTTAGCCTTCATAGAAAAAGCAAATGTGACTTAGAAAACTACTGTATATTGAATATATATAATTTAAATCTGAAGGCCCTCACTGATTCAATAATAGTACTATGAAATTTATAATAATCTAACTCAAACTCAAAATAATGTACAAATGAACTGAGAGGAAAATAAGTATTTTATTTTGTAAATGACAGAAATACTTTAAAGAAATGCATCATAGCTATTAAACAAACGTAAAAGTTTTATTAATTAAAAGTTCAATAGATCAATTTCAAGCCAATACAATATGGGAATGTGCAACAGATAAGGCTAAATCTGCTTGTATTTGTAAATGATATATTAGCCAGACTATCACTCCCTTGTAAAATTCTGGATATCTTCGGAAATGTTTACCACTCATGTCTGGGGTTCCATTAGAAAAGCACAAGTACCTTGTGGTATTTTGGATACTTTTTTTTTTATTTTGGCATGACTGAAACCTGTGACAACAGCAAAAATAACCTATATAGTAAACTTAGCAAGAGACTGTTATGACTGTTTTGTTTTCTAAAGAACAATTAATTTGTATGTTGTCTGGTTCTCTGTTTAAGGTAATTTTTAAAAAATAATTTTCTATACGTGAATGCGAGAAGGACCAAATTGCTCTCTACAGTTTGAATAATTAGTGCAGGTGTTTTCCCTGCAGACAAAATATGGATCCAATAATGTACCCTTTGATGCAGAAAAGCAATAGTTAGGAAAAATAAAACAGCATCAGTGTACAAGCACAAGTTTATTATATGGACTAAAACCTCTAATATAAAAGGTATAGCCATTGTAGAAATCCCACAGTTGGTCTGTGCTCTTTACAATTCCATTTTGAGAGCAGTTTTTTTCTAAATATATATTTTTAAGTGACTGACGGATGGTTAAGTGGGGATAAAGTACTGTTTAAAGCAGTTGCTGCCTGCTGCCACAACTGGCATCCTGCATTGGTGGTAGTAAAGTGGATTTCTGTGACAGCTACCGATGTTCTACCTGTACTTGTTTACTTGTATATCTGTTTAGTAACCACCTCCTCAGGAACAAATGTAGATGTGACCAAACTGTTTTAGGCACCAACTTGATTCACTGAAATAAGTGTTACTCTATCTAGAAGACGTAGCCATCGAAACATTTTTCCATCCAAACATTCATGAAGATGCAAATGTCTTTATGAACAGATGCTGCGGTAAAATTCAAAACATGATCCCAACTTTGAGCTATCTGGTTCATAGCACTTGTAATAGTCATGGGTCTGTATGAGGTTCTCCTGGTATGACAACCTTGAGTAAAAAATAGCACGGTAGTACTGTATTTACAAAAATATTTTGAGACAAAGTGTCATACATGATCTTATTGCATTTATTTAAATAGACGAGGAACAATTACTCTTACAGTTGTCAAACTAATGTAAAATACTGATTATTATATTTTAAATGTTGTGATTACCCAGTGATTACCCATATTATAACAAGTTTCATAAAAAAAACATGTTGTCCACCTAAGACCATATTTTTTTAATGGAACTACAAGAAGCCTTGGGCATTTTACGTGTGTTGTGTCATATCTTCTAAACCCACATTAACAAATAAAAAATATTATCTATTGGTCTTGCTTAATTGGTTGAAGGATGGGGTTCCATTATTACTATTATTTTTTACTCAGAGATATGAAATATACATTTTACAGTAGGAAAAATGAACAGAAATTATCCTAAAAGTTGGAATTTTGAAAGTGAAAATCTGATTTCAAGATAAAGATGCCAAGTAGATCAAATTTAGTGATTAGAAATGTGGTTAAAAAAGATTACAACACAGATCTCATCTAATACATGTGTAATTAGTGTTTACATGTACAAAATGTAGAGAAATCCACAAACAAACTTAGCATTTTTGTTAGTTGAAGTTATTTGGGTTAATGAGTATATTTATTAGAAAATATCTAAGTGTTTAAAATTTTGCCCTGCATGGTTAAACTAGGATTGTCATATTTCACATGCCCATGTTCAAATTTCAGACATACAGTACCAGTACCCAAATGTGTTCTGAATACCAGTAAAGGTGATTTAAATGTGGTCTAATGTGAACTGATCCACAATCTTTATTTATTGTCTCTTTTATTTGAATACAAATCCTAAAGAAAAACTAAAAACATACCCCCTAAATCTAGTAGTAGATTGCAAGTGCTTCTTGGGTAGAGTATCATACGGTGTTTTCATTTAAAACATTATTGTGTAACACAAGTCTCTGCTGAAGTATAGCAAACTACTATTAGCTGACTAAGTTGTCAAGTTGAATGCTATGGTAGCCACATTGCAATCAGTTGCATAACAGACATACAGCTTACAGCTCATTAGCTCTACAGTGGATCCCAACCTATTTGTAGCTCCATGTTCACGTATTAACTTTATCGCTG
Source organism: Apricaphanius iberus (assembly GCA_028564705.1). Classification (NCBI taxonomy): domain Eukaryota; kingdom Metazoa; phylum Chordata; class Actinopteri; order Cyprinodontiformes; family Aphaniidae; genus Apricaphanius; species Apricaphanius iberus. The sequence goes on along the minus strand of JAPXFQ010001740.1, from coordinate 725,459 downwards.
ACTTTTCTGTGGAACATAACTCCAAAATATTCATCAAAAATGTGCCTATTCACTGATTTTATTTGTAGGTCATATATAAAATAGCTGAGTGAAGATGCAGCTCCGGAAGCTAAAATACCTAGGCACAATACTACTAAACACACTATTGGCCATCGTTTTCAAAGCAGCCAATCTGGGACTACTATTCCCTTTTCTTCTTGCTGTTTGGCTGTACCCCCAAGAGCACAAATAAGGATGACCTGGGATGATACCTTCTGCCGTAAGGCTAAAATGACTTCCACTGTGCATATTAATTCATAGTAAGACATATTTGGTTTTTAAACTATTAAAATAGGCAGTTACAAGTGTTTTTATTAAGGATCTCAAGTGTTTGTGGATTGTCAGCTATTTTGGGGTGCTTGTGGTCCCTAATCTCTGCAAATGTAATCAGTCCACTGTATCTTAAAACAGTGTTACCTAGGTAACAGTGATGGGTTTGGTTTGTTAAGTTTCAACATGACTTTTTGTGATTTTTGTTTAAACAGAAGTGTTTCCAAACTTTGTCTTTCGTATAAGTAATGAGGGAAGTGTTGTAACCTTACTTCAGATAACTTTTAGCCACTGCACAGAAACCTTAGCATTGGATATTCTTAATTCCATACAGCCAAAAAAAAAAAAAAAAAAACATACGGTCACTCCGGCACTTTGTCTATAATGAGGGAAAAATTATGTGAACCTTGATACATCTTGATACCGGTAACCTATGCCTATTCTGTAATGGTCCTTCACAAAGTATATTTATGATTCTGTATCATTCAGAGTAATGAACTTTTTTCAGTCAGAGGACAAAAACACTGTTTGCAGAACAAAACACAAAAACATGCTTCACATGCACACAAAACAAAACTATAAAGCAAAGAGAAATGTTATATATCCAATTATACTTGATTCTGTGAATAATTCCAGTATAAAAGCACACATAGATTCTAACTTTTTCACAAACCACTAACGTGACAAAGAAAGACCAAGACAATATGCTTTTATGGCAGCTACATGCAGCAGGTATCAAGTTGAATCAGTCCCCTTTCCTAAACTGTTACTGACTTATTTTTTTAAACATATATGAATCAAAATGTGCAATCACGCAATGAATTTTGTATAAAGTTACTATACCACAGTTTTTCTCTTGAATGATGTTGTAAACTGGATTGTGTAATACATGTATCTGTGAATGTCCGTACACACTGAGTTTTTCTTTTATTCTGTCTAAATGTTGAATTGAAAAAATTTTGACCTTCTTTGCCGTTTTCTGCAATAATACTGTCTCAGAAACTAAGGCAAATATCTCTCTCCACTGTAAAAATTATTATGACAATAACACAATAGAGTAATAATGAAGAGATAATAATAAAAATAATGTATTAGAAATGTCTAGTCAGGGACAATTGTTTTGTATATTTTTAGCTGTTACACGGGCCTAATGTAAAATATTATATGTAAAAAAATATATAATAAATGTCGTTAGATGGTGTTCTATGAAAAAAGTATGGTTGCTATACATGTTATCTGCAAAATTAAATAAAGATCTATAGATTATAAAGTTAGCATTGTGTCATTTTCAGTACATCTGCTTCAAACACTCTGAACCTGCTTTGAAAACACATAATGGGTGCATTATAAAACCATTTCACTTTGTGTAATGGATGATACTTTTTGAGGACTTCCAAACCGTAGCTTGAAATGTACAAAAACACTCTTCAAATGCTCTCGTTGAGATGGATGTAGATGATCATGACCTGCTCTGTAATATGCTAATGTTCTATTTATTACATAAGTAGAAATGAATATGCAATCAGCCCCATCACCTCAAAAGATGTTGGCTCTAAACCTGACTGATAGTATCTGACAAAATGGTTTCTCTGCTGCCACAGTTATACCCTTGCAACACCTGCACTAAAATGTGTGCTTCCGCAAACTGGGGCCATCGTGGATGACAGCTAATACATCCCAATAACAATCTATCTCTTGAATGCTGCTGAGTAGTTAGTCTGGTTGTCTGATCGTAATCAGAGTTAAGTTGTGACGAGTTACATTTCTTCAGCTTTTAAAAAATATGCACTTCTAGTAGCTTTACCGCATTGTACTTTTTGCTTTTATTCAAGTAAAAATATTTTTAAGTGATGCCACCCATTTTTGAGAACAGCTGGCTACTCTTAGAACGATTCTGATTCTAAACTAGCATATCTTAACCAAAATTGCACAGATACACACTTATAGTTTTTATTAAAGTAAGACCTGTTTGTACATAAGTTCCATTGTTCTGCTAATAAACTGCACCATTTAGTAGCCAAATCAATACTAAGTGGTGTATACAGATACCTCTTTGTGAAGATTATTAACATACTTTGGATAAACAGACTAATTTTATTATGATACAAAAATATTCTTGGTAAATACAAAATGCAGTTTTCAATTGACAGTTTCATTTGTACAGCGTACATAACTTGTACTGACAGCTAGATTAGGTCATTTGTATTTCTCTTTGATGAAAAATCTAATAGTATGTAATTTTTTTTGTGTTTTTCAGTCACTGTGGTGCATTTATCAGAATGCTATTAACATTTGCACAACAGCTAGTGCATTTCTCAAGACAATTACTACATTCTCAAAAGCAAGTTTCCATGTCAATGTGTCAGCATCATCAAAATTACAAGTTCTAACTCCATGTTTATAAAAAAAAGTCAAATGAAATTTTCCTGTTTTCATTCTAAAAGATTTGTGTGTTTTCTAATGCAAAATAAAAAGGTATTGGTTAGACTACCTGAAAAAGCTACTGAAAGCATTTTGCACTTACCGATGGGTTAAAACATCAGTGAAAGCTGATGTTTACCTACAGTAAGAAAAAAATTGTCAACTTGGAAGACATTTTTAGAAAAGAATGATAAAGAAATGCATGAAAATGACCTATTTTGACAACCAGTTCAAAATCTTTTTATATAATGACTCAAACAATGAGATGAGGACAATTATTTTGTATAGGAAATGACCATTTAGCATTCATAAGTATAGTTAATTTTGACTGACATGACTTATGTTGTTATTAAACAGCAAAGAATATGGAAGCAATTGATGCACGGCCAAAATAATTTAAAACTTTTTGGAAGAAATGAGATACGTCCACTATGATGTGCACAAATGACTAAATTTTGTGAACGTTAAACTATAAGTTATTAGAATTGTATTTCTGATCAGAAAAATGCAAAATGAAGAAATCAAATGCAAATGTAAACTGACGTATCAGTGATTTTTTTTCCCACTTGGATAAGCATATTTACGGACAACTCCTATTTTTACACAAAACACATAGGGTAAAACCCTTGCTATACATGTCTTAAGACCAGATCTGCACTATGCTGAGTTAAGCAGCAGCTTTCTAAAGTTGCCAATGCTGGCAAAGCTCTGGCCGCACAGCAAAAGTGATTAACATATGTGATATTATTTCAGAACATAACTAAGCAGTGGTGACTGAGCAGATTGCTATCAGGATGGGAGAAAGTCAACACAGCTTCAGTTTTACTTTATCCATTCCCATTGGCACAGAAACTTCAAGGGTGTCGGGAGATGTTGCTGAAGTACCCTAGCTTCATCCTCTGAGCATGTGCCACAGCTGGTTCAAATGTAGCTGTGCATGACAGCATTGTCCTTAACAAGGGGGAAATTCTTAACTTCTTGACACAGTTATATAGGTCCCAGCTTAATTTTGACTACAGTATTAGTAGGAAAAATAGGGCTCAAATCCTGTCTATATTTGAATATCATTTAAAGACATACATGATGAATTCAAACTTTAAACCATAGTTAGATTTTGTGAAAAAATACAAACATGTGCCCACCAAATAAGCCTATTGATCACAAAAAACATGTAATCTCACAAATTCATGGGCTAATACTGCTATATTACATGGGTTTAGTTTACACATAAATCAAAACACAATCCCTCCTGAAAAGGTGTAAAATTACAAGTTCACAACGTTCCATCCATCCATCTTGGCATATTACCATTTTCACATAATGTTAGTTTCTATAATTTAATTGTCTTTTCACAAAAAGAATACTTTTGCTGTTAACAGAGGTCAGAAGTTTGTGAATCAGTCAGTGCTAACGTTCTTGTGACTCAGCTAAATAAACATGTCACAGTTTTTAGCTTTTTAGCAGCTCACGTTTGAAAAAAAAATACAGACCATTGTATTGTCATCCTTTTAATAGACCATATGATCTAAACGAAAACCCTCCCATATGTGATTCTGCAAAGTGTTGTACAGTACTTAGAAGTTTAAAATGAACGACTGTTAGCTAAGTGCAGCTACAATGCAAAGCGTAATGTTTAAAAGCAGATCTACGGCACATTACCAAGAACTTTTTCCACATATGTTAGGCACCCTGATGAAGCCTGAGTCAGAATATTATTAATTCCTCTGTTCATCTTTACAACAAGGCACTGATAGCATATCTGCTGCCAGTAGAGTGACAGACAGGCAGCGAGAGAAGCAAATGCCCTTATCGCCGCCTGCCATATGATAGGATTAGCTGGAGTGTTGTCTAACAAAGCATTAATGAACAGTTTTAATTGCTTGCCTGGCATTCCCTGCCAAGCTGCAGAACTACACACACATACACTCAAACGCAAAGCTTGCAGAGCAATCCATAGTAGGGCATTGAACATCCTACTAGTTTCTGTAGACAGCTGAACCCAAATACTTATTTTGTCTAAGTATTTTGCATTTTTGGTACATGCTATTTAATTCATTTGTGAAGGCAAATGTTTACAAAAGTATTACTTTATCAATATGTTCTGATTTACCATACAAACGCATAATGGATCTATTACAATCAAATGAATAAAACTACCAGTACTGAATTACAAGTCACTTTGCAGATAGAAATGACAGAAACATTTAAGCAACTAATGATTATAGTGAGAAACATAAATCAGCCCAGAATGTGTCTGATAGAGCAAAAATTAAACAGTGATACAGGAAAAACCCAAGGGCATGCCAAACGGCTCAATGAATCTAATATTAAAACAAAGGTTCAAAACGTGAATAACCATTAGCGGTTAATCGACAGCTGACACAAACAAGAGACAGCATAGAGGTCCATCCGTTAGCACTGTTTTTACATCCTTATACTTCTAATCTGGGCTTCCAAAGTTTGTTCCCATCTCCATTGATGCATGCTATGTTTACTGTTTATTTTGAATTGACCTAATGTGACAGCATTTGCATGTGCATGCTTGTTTTTGGGCCTTTGTTGGCATAATGATGGTCCAAAGAGCCATTCAGAATATATTGCTTTCCAACATTAAAAAGGATATAATGGATGTAGAAAGTGTTGAAAGGGTGGAATAAACCAAAGGGGAATTAACACTAGAAGACCCAGGATTTTTTGCTCTACCTATAAAGCCCACAGGTAAGCCGAAAGGCTGGATGGCCCCCTGTGAACCCTCCTTTTGTTATGTAAACGGGGCAATCACTGGGACACCACAGGAGGGGGGATATGCAGAGCCACTTAGTCTGAGGAGACTGCTCCTCAGCCAAAAAAGAGAGCTCGGGTGGGGACTGACCAGACAGAGACGGCGAAAGATGGCACAGTGTGGTGTGAAGAACAGGTGGGGAAAAGTCTCCATTTCACCCCTCCATCTCCATACGGCGCAGATGGAGAGCCAACGGCTAAGGCCAGGAGGTCCATCTTGAGTCGTCTTCAGAGCTTCCTGTGTTTTATCACTCTGGAAATGCTAAGTTCCATTCGACACTGTACTGTTGAACATGCACGGCAAATGGAGCATGTGGACTGGTTCATGGCCCTCCCTGAACTAATGGCATTTATTGCTATTGTTATCTTGCGGGGGCTGACCAAGGTTCCATCACTGCATGACTGCTGGTCAGCAAACCTGGGAAACCCCCAGATCATGGCAACTATGTCCCGAAATCGCTTCCAAGAAATCATGCAACACCTACGCTTTGACGACAAGGACACCCGCAGTGAGCGAGCAAAGACGGATAAGTTTGCTGCAATTTCCGGTGTGTGGGGTTCGTTTGTCACCAACTGCATCACATCCTACAACCCTGGTCGACACATCACCATTGATGAACAGCTTTTCCCGTCAAAGACTCGCTGCTGTTTCCTGCAATACATTTCAACAAAACCTGACAAGTTTGGGATCAAGTTTTGGGTGGCTTGTGACTTGAAATCCAAATACATCTGCAATGTCCTCCCATATCTTGGCAAGGACCCCAGTCGTTCCAGTGGAGAGAGACTGTCCGAAAATGTAGTGATGAGGCTGATGGAACCATTCCTGGACAAGGGCAGAAATGTTACCACGGACAATTTCTTTACATCGCTGTCACTGGCACAACGACTGCTTAGCCGGAAAACCACCATCCTCGGCACAGTCAACAGGATTCGGCGAGAAATTCCACAATCAACAAGACAGAGGGACCGTGATGAATTCACCACTCAGGTATTTTCAACCACTGGTGCCACGCTAACGGTGTATGCGCCCAAACGGAAGAAGACAGTATACATTCTCAGCAGCATGCACCGCGTCATTCAGACTGAGAATACCACCAAACGGAAGCCAAACACTGTCACCCTTTACAACACCACAAAGTGCGGCGTTGATGTGATGGACCAGATGGTGCGGGAGTACACTGTCCGCAGAGGAACACGGCGCTGGCCAGTCGCTGTGTTCTATAACATGATTGATATGGCAGCACTGAATGCACATGTGCTCTATCAAGCATGCACCGGGAGGCAGGAGAGACGGGTGGACTTCCTGGTGGAGCTTGCAAGAGAGTTGGCTCATTCTCATGTGGGTGCAAAGCAGGCACAAAGGGAACAATTGCTTCGGCTACAACCTTCAACACCTAGCCCTGGGAAAAGAGCAATGTGTCAGGTTAAAAATCAGTGTAAAAGCAATCATGCCACTCTGCGATGTATAGGCTGTTACAAATACACATGTGGCAAATGCAGAAAGGAGACGGCTTGGCAGTGCATGGATTGTGAGTGATTATTGAAATGTACTCACCTCACTCATTGTTACATACTGTTTAGTTTTCTCTGTGTGCTTGAAAACTCAAATTTCCCTGAGGGAGTCACCCCAAAGGGATCAATAAAGTTTTAAGCCTAAGTTCTAAGTCTCACTCACTTCCACTCTCTAACACTGTATCCTGATAATACTTTTTTATTATTATTATTATTAGTAAATATCATGAAGGCCCAGTTGGGATAACCCCAGATTTTGAGTGCTTTATTTGATGTGGTTCTATTCTATTACTTTTCTTATGTGTCTGGTGGGGATGTTGGAAGCCCAGTGTTGTAGGGTTCTGATAACGTCTACATCCTTCTACATATATTACATTTTGATTCAGCTCATATATTCTGCTCAGACAGTCAGTTAGCAATCCTGCTCCTACCTGATTCTCCCCCTCCCCCATTTTATGTCAAGGTGTTTTGAGTGAAGTGGCTCAGCATATCCCCCCCCCTGTGGTGTCCCAGTGATTGCCCCGTTTACATAACAAAAGGAAGGTTCACAGGGGGCCATCCAGCCTTTCGGCTTACCTGTGGGCTTTATAGGTAGAAAAGCCAAATGGCTGCTCTCTGGTAGTTCTAGTGTTGGGAGATAGAGATAGTGATAGATAGATAGATAGATAGATAGATGATAGTAGATAGATAGATAGATAGATGATAGATAGATAGAGATAGATAGATAGATAGATAGATAGATAGATAGATAGATAGAAGATAGAATAGATAGATAGATAGATAGATAGATAGATAGATAGATAGATAGATAGATAGATAGATAAAGATAGATAGATAGATAGATAGATAGATAGATAGATAGATAGATAGATAGATAGATAGATAGATAGAATAGATAGATAGATGATAGATAGATAGATAGATAGTTAGATAGATAGATAGATAGATAGATAGATAGATAGATAGATAGTAGATAGATAGATAGATAGATAGATAGATAGATAGATAGATAGATAGATAGATAGATAGATAGATGATAGATAGATAGATAGATAGATGATAGATAGATAGATAGATGATAGATAGATAGATAGATAGATAGATAGATAGATAGATAGATAGATAGATAGATAGATAGATGATAGATAGATAGATAGATAGATGATAGATAGATAGATAGATGATAGATGATAGATAGATAGATAGATAGATGATAGATAGATAGATAGATGATAGATAGATAGATAGATAGATAGATAGATAGATAGATGATAGATAGATAGATAGATAGATAGATAGATAGATAGATAGATAGATAGATAGATAGATAGATAGATAGATAGTAGATAGATAGATAGATAGATAGATAGTAGATAGATAGATAGATAGATAGTTAGATAGATAGATAGATAGTAGATAGAGATAGATAGATAGATAGATAGTAGATAGATAGATAGATAGATAGATAGATAGATAGATAGATAGATAGATAGATAGATAGATAGTAGATAGATAGATAGATAGATAGATAGATAGATAGATAGTAGATAGATAGATAGATAGTAGATAGATAGATAGATAGATAGATAGTAGAGATAGATAGATAGATAGATAGATAGATAGATAGATAGATAGTTAGATAGATAGATCGATAGATAGATAGATAGATAGATAGATAGATAGATAGATAGATAGATAGATAGATAGATAGATAGATAGATAGATAGATAGATTGATAGATAGAAGTTTTTGTAAAAATGTTTTCTTCAGGATTGACAGACCAATGCATCAAAACAGGGCAGGTGACTTTTCAGCTAGAAACAGTCCCCTCCCCCAATTGAAAGAAACAGAATAGAGCAAAAAAAATAAAAAATAGTTGAGAACCCCAGTTGGGAGACCAATTGCTGCTACCAATAAATTCTTCCCATCTCTTGCAGTCTCTGAAGCATTGTGTTACGCCACATTTGTCACCAAATGCACTTGGAGTGTTAGCAATGGGATTCATCCCTAAGCTCAGAGGCTTTCATTTACTCTCTGTTAGGAGCAGTTATGTGATAAAACATATTGAATTTAGAAATATATACTTTGAATAAAAATGTGATATATGAAAAAAGTAATAAGCATGTCAGAATATGCATCTTCTTTTTTTATTGTATTGATCAGTAAATTTATAGTTAAGCCGACAATTATTCAAACTCCTGTTTAGAACAAATATTATATTTATTCAAGAAAATGGCTTGGCCAAATTCTTCTGTATCTGCAGTCAGAACAATAATTGAAAACGTTAAACACCACATGCAATAATAGTTACGTTTTTCCTTTTCAAATCTTTTTTAAGGATGTAGCTGACAACGGTTGTATTCATTTCCTTGTCTGAAATGCAAAGAAATAAAAGAACACAGCTGAAAACTGCTGATAATAATTGAAGTATTTCAAATTTTCCACTGCAAAGTAATTTTAAATTCCGAATGTTAACATGTATATATTGGTTTAAATATAGGGAGCAAGAAATCAGTAGAATTCTTGCTCGCCATTGTTGTCGGACTGCAGTAGCTTGGATACCTGGCAATACGGCACCATGCAGTGGTTTTCTGAAGTGTTCAGGCATAAGCTACAGCCATGTAGTTTGTTAGGCAAGTCTTGACAAGACAGGTTCATTTATACGGCGCTTTTCACACACGACACAAAATGCAATTAAAAGCCATCCGTTGATCCAAAATGCTGCAGCAAGAGTTCTGATGAATATTAAAAAGAGAGATCACATTTCTCCTGTTTTGGCTTCTCTCCACTGGCTCCATGTTAAATCCAGAATAGAGTTTAAGATCCTCCTCCTTACATATAAAGCCCTTAATAATCAAGCTCAATCATACATCAGAAATCTGTTTGTTCCATATATTCCTAACAGAGCACCTCATTCTCAGAATGCAGTTTAACTGGTAGGATTTCAAAAAGTAGAATAGGAGGCAGATCTTTTAGTTATCAGGCTCCTCTCCTTTGGAACCAGCTCCCAGTTTTAGTCCGTGAGGCACATACTCTGTCTATTTTGAAGACTAGGCTTAAAACCTTCCTTTTTGATAAAGCTTATAATTAGAATGGCTAAGGTCATCCTGAGCTATTTTTGTGGTTATGTTGCTATAGGCTTAGACTGTTGGAGGACAGACTGACCACTTTTCTTCACTCTTCTACTTTTTTCTTCTATTACTCTCCAGATGTAATTTCTCTGCTGTTACTGTGATTGTTAACTCAGTTTTCTCTTAGTATTTTTCTCCCCATAGAAGCTCCATCTGGTCTGGTGCCCTGCTCAGCTATAGATTCCCCTGCTGGATGGGGAACATCGTTCCAGATGATGCTCAAAGTGACCCAGCATCCTCCATGCTGTCTCTTCTCTGTCTTATCAGACCCCCAGACGGTCGTGGCAGATGACCGCTTGTACTGAGCCAGCTTCTGCCTGAGTTTTCTTCCCGTTAAACGGAAGTTTTTCCTCTCCACTGTCACTATATTCTTGCTCAGTATGAGGGATTGCTGAGGAATTGCTGTGGTTGGACTCTGCATGACCTGGGCACATCACGTCAATGACTCAATGCAATCTGCTTTTCTATTCCTTACATAGAAAACTTAACTGATTGGAATGTTTGTAAAATTGTATTGAAATTACTTTTGTTGTAAATTGCCTTGAGATTACATTGTTGTGAATTGGCGCTATAGAAATAAAAGTGAATTGAATGACATGGCAAAGTGGTTAACAGGATGTGGAAGTTCCTCCAGCCATCTCTCAGTATATAGCTGAGGAAGACACTTAATAATACAACTACAGGAAGAGCAGGAATCCATCTGGCTGCGAGAAGCAGGGGACTTGATTTTAAAGAAGCATTAGTGTATTAGTTTTGATACTTGTGTTGTAGTAATAATATGTTGACTTAATTAGTTCCCTATTTATTGATTGTCTTAGTCTGTTTCCCCTCCCGCCTCCTCGTTTCTTGCAAGCTTGTCTGTATGTATACATTTCTCTATGTTTTCATTGTTGGAGGTCAGTTTTTTGTTTATTAGTCTTAGTTAAGTTAGTTGTAGTTGCACTTTTCTTTTGGGCCCTTTCTTTTATATTTTTGAAACATTCATTTAGATTTTTGTCAATTATTTCTTTGAAAGAAAATAAATGAAGAATAATTGTTTATACCTCTGTCCTGATGACTAAATGTGTGTTCATACCGCACGCTTTCTCAGCGTCAAACAACGCTCACAAAGTGACCTAACCATAAATAAATAAACATTTTGGTTGAAGCTAGCTAGCTGAACTTCTGTGTTGTTTGCATTTGCTGTTTTCAGTCCTGGTTTAAAGGAACTAGTAGACTTATGTCTCTATAGGAATATAATTCAAAAACCTTTAAGCTGCAGCTTAAGGTTTTTCGAAGTATTGCTTGCGTGAATATCTGTATTTACAAATAAATTTTTTAGAATGTATTTAACAGAATAAAATATCATCCTAAAGCTCTTCTACATTGGCTCTCAAGCCTGCTGGCACACACAAACACATACATGCACAGACAAACGTTATTTACAATATAATCATTTACATGAAAGTTTAAATGTAACCCCATCACTGGGTTTTATCAGATTAACGAAGCGTTTGAATGCCTACAATGCAGTGCAGAAAATGTCATGCCTAATTCACACTGGGTGGGTGCGGTGTAGGCGGCGTATGGCTTCCGCAAGGATGAAAAAAGATTGAGTCCAATCAGAGTATTCATACCAACTGCGGTGTGGGGGAAGAGGTTTGTTACCTCTCTGCATCCAGTCTATTTTTCCAGATGCAGCATGAGAATTTTCATGAATTTAAAGAAATTGCAAATATATTGATCGGTAATAGAAAATGATTGAAGCACATAACATACATGCTCCATTACTAAAGTTAACATGAGTTGGATATTTGAACGACAAAAAACCCCACATAAGACTTAATTAAACACTATAATGTTAAACTATATAAAATAGAGTGAACTTACCCATTGTAGAAGTCAAGGGAATATATATTTTTCAAAAAAAGTATGAGAAGATAAATATGACTTTTGTTTACCAGCTCCACTCTTCAAACCTATTTGTTATTGCGGGAACTCGCGTGAATCACAAAGAATTGGTGCTCTTGCTGGTATGGTGTGAAGAATTTGTAATCCATTTGAAACTTTACAAAGCTCATCTTTTGGTTCTACTTGAATTTCAGAGGATACCAGCTCAAAGCCAGACAGCTTTTCTCTGTAGAAAGTAGCAGCACTCATTTAGTGACGTTTCCTCCCGGCTCCTCTGGTGGTGCATTCCAGTAACCTCATAATTCTGAGTGACAGAGAGTAGATGATGTGATTAACAGACGTTTTGGCGTTTTTACTGCATCAATAAAAAAAAAAAATGGAGACCCTCTAAGAAAGCAGCCGTATTGCTGCTCTTTCAGACTCTACACTTTACAATTGCAGGTTATGCAGGCACAGTCTTACTTGCAAGGTAAATTACCTGAAACATGTTTTTTCAACATGCTGTGTGCTTTGCACCTGTTTTAAGAACTACAAACCTTTGATAAATTAGGCCCTGTGAATTGTAGGGGCTAACTATGGAAGAAATATAGTCTCATCAGAATCCAGCTCTATGTAGACATTTAATTTATAACACTGAATTTTTATTCTGCATAATTATGTTTCTGAATTTGTTTTTACTTTAAATTTGCAAGCAAGATTCCCCTGCAAAAATTCAGGAGCTGGATTCTGATGAGACTATATTTCTTCCATAGGTCTCAGTTTGTTTTGAAAATTGCTGGGAACATTAAGTATAAACCTGGATGTAGTTTGAAAATTTCTGGGGACAATTATTAATTATTCCTACAGCCTATAAGTATTAATCGGTTTCATGTTTCATTACAATATGCACCCGCGTTGTTTCATCTGAGACCATTTTTGTTCGAAGGCTGACAAATGTTTTATGAGCCCTAATGCAGTTTTATCTAAGGTCTGATGTCTGAGGCTGTTATTCTGAGGTCTCATAGATGTATTCCTGATACCTGAGGTTATGCTGGAACATATTTCTGGAGATGTTCCGCATACAAACCAAGGAAAATGTAAATTGCAGTTCTTATGGAAGCCGTACCGAAAACAGACCACATTTGTTGTTGTTTACAGAATGGCAGACAGTTGATTTTTAGATGGCTATGGTTGCTATGAAAATCCTGGGCAGATGACTAAGTGATCACGAGGATTGCTCAGTCGCGTTCTCTTTATAGCTCATAACTTAAGTCACTCAAGCAGAACATGCCCTTATCTTTGCATTTGACTGTTACTGAGGAGCATGCTGAGAGAGACTGAATGTAGTTAGGGGGGAGTTTGAGAGACAGATGCAAATTAACATGGGCTTCAATAATTAACAATAATTAACATGGTCCTGAAATTCAGGTGCACACCTCCTGGAGACATTTTACATTTGCTGACAAATTTCCGTCAAGAAACTATAACAGCATTATTGATTGTAGTTACTGCATATATTTAGAATGGACCTACAGTATATATTATATATTAAGTTAGAAGAATAATTTTGACTACAGTTCTGTTCACTTGTTTAATAATAATAATAAATAAAATCTATTTAGGTATTTTATTACCCAAATACTACCATAGGCTTATAAACTGCTTAAATGTCTCTTTACCAATACGATCTTTCAGTTTCAGGGCATTTTTTTGACATTTTCGCAAAAAAAATTTTTGGTCTAAAAACGTCTTAGTGCTGCCGCTCATGGTCATTGTGTGGTACTGCATTTGAATTTTGTGATTGACTCAGAGTGGTTCATCTTTTCCAATTTCTATGTCACAGTCATGGTCGCACAGAAACATCCTCCATTCCTGACACATTCCTCCCACTCTGTGGCGAGCTGGAATGTGTATCTTGTGTGTAACGCACACACCGCTAAGAGAAACGGAGAAACTGAAATCCATATATCGCTCTATGGAGGACCACAACGATGAGGTGGTTTAAACTGAAAAACGTGGAAGTAGTTGGAACAAACAGACTGAATATACACACCTTACGACTAGAGAGCTATGGGGGGGGGGGGGGGGGGTTTGAACGTTAGCTTCCATTAGCGTTACCATTCAGAGGCTGGACCAATCCTGTCTCCCTCTGCAGCAGCTGTGGCTTCATGCAGCGCGAGCCAACAGCACGAACTGGAATGCCGTTTGGCTGGTGGGCTCTATAAAGCCTCTTTTTACCTCTGGTGGACGGCGGAAAGAGACATCCTGATTTCTCCAATAAAGAGAGCCTTAATGGAGCTCATGGGGTTCAGTTACACTTTAACTCCTAACATGAGCTTGTGACGTAAGAGCAATTTAGAGAGATCATTTAATCTAACAGTTATCTTTTTGAACTCTGGGAGGAAGCCAAAGTACCTAGAAATCAGTGCATGAACAGGCTGAACAAGCAAACTCCATTAAGAAAGACCCCAGACTGGGATTCTAAACCAGGACCTTCTTGCATCAAGGCAACAGTGCTACCAACTGTACCACTGTAGAGCCACCAAAAAGCTTTTAAAGAACAATGAATGCTATGGTTTTGGGGACACCCCCCCCCCTACCACCACCCCACCGCAAAATTATATTTTATATACCATATCTGTACACTTTATGTAAGAAGATGTGAGGGCATGCAATGTATTTGTGTTTCTGTTTGTTCAGTTTACAAGTCTATAACCTGAGTAAAAGTCAGACTAAGACTAAGAACCAAATAAGAAAAATTTTGCTTGTACAAAATGCCTTGAAGAAATTGTTAGAGACAGATTACGGATTAAGCGTGCCACATCCAGGTCTCTAACTCTTCTTTCTGTTTCTTTTCTTATGGTAAATACTTTTCTTTTGTCATCTTGGAGAAAGTAGTGGGAAACAGTGAGTCAGGCTGGAGTGTTGAGAGCTGGACCAGACTGTTAATGCCACTCAATGAATTAAGAGGTGGTTCTGCCGGTTTACCATTTGAATGACTGAGAAGCTTGGGAAGGTGGTGAGTCCTGGGCACAAAGAGATGTTTCACAGTCTCAACTCACTGTAGTTCACATCTACATGTCTAAATATTTGCTTCTAGGAACACAGAATGTTGTTATAAAGTGGGAAAACTGTTTAACTGTGGCACAACAGAAAAATATGCTTCAGAGGTTTTTTTGTGTAGTTTTAATCACTGTCATTGACCTTTTACCCCTACTGTCACACTCAACCCAACTGATAACAGCAATAAGTGATGGAACATAGGGGAATAGGAATGCTGTAGGACTATACGGCCAGACAAACGGACATATTATTAAAGGACTTTGCATTAAGAAATGTCAGCTGGGTTCGCAAAGAAACTCAGAAATTGCACTTAATTTCTCAATAAAATGTTGTACAATAATAAAAAATATATATTTTTTTTCATGATAAATATTTGGTGAAAAGATCGGTATTTCTTGACAAATATAAAAAAAGCATTTTATGGCAATATTTGTTTCAAAATATTTGACATCAGAAGCAAAAAAGAAACATTTAGGGGCTGATTTATCAAGATTCCTGATAATGACCACATAATTGCGCGATGCGCTAAAAATTTTCGCGAGTGGGTTGTCCTTCATTTGCGGGGGATTTACTAAGATTGCGTAAGCAATAATTAAGTGGCCAAAGCAGCACTATTCAAATGAGAGGTTTGCGGCCGCTAATGCAAGTTGCACCACGGCTAGAGAGAGGAGGAATAATGCGCATGGATCCATGATCCATGACTGGCACAAAAAAAGAAGGGAGGGATGACATACATATCAGTTCTTCGGCTGTTGCAGAATTAATTACTTTTAGGCTAAAATGCTGGAATACTGTTTTTCGTTTGTTAGTAATAAATCTAATTTATATTGTGTACATGCCATGCTCTCTGCTACATGCACACATCGTATTGCAGGGATAGACTGATTAAAACCGCAGCAAATCTATATTTTGTTTTTAAAATGTCATATATAATGCCAATTATCATTGTGGTATTGTGTATGATTGCTACATTTTATTAATTGGACTCCAGGAAGGTTAACCACTACGGGGGAAACTAATGAGGATCCACTAGGATTGTCTGTGCTCAGTGCGTCTTCACCAGGGGGATACGTGATGAGCGCGCAATGAGTTATGATGCGTCTTTGGAAGAAAAACAGGTAAATATTTATATAACTCAGGTTTATTACCATTAAAGTGTTAATTACTCTTAGTTTATATTGTGTGTGAATTATATTTTTCATTTGTGAATAATAAACTTAAGTCTAATGGGGTAGCGCAAAATTAAGGCATGCTTTTCAGAAGTGTTAAAAATAGATGCTAATATAGCTGGTGCAAACATTTTTTATGCTTAATAAATCACACTGCACCTGGAACGCCTACTTATTTGCCTGTTCTCCTCCCAATATTTTAATGTTCTTACAGAAATGCCCAGATTGCATATTCATCAAGGGCAAAAGCACTAACTGGATTGTGTGGGTCTTGTTGCGGGTTTAACGGGCGCAATGCGCTCTGCACCGTGTTGATAGATCAGCCAGAGCCTGTTTTTGCAATGCTGTGCGATTTGCATGTATTTTAAAAAGCGCAAACCATTGATAACTCTTTTTATCTGCTATTATTTAGTTTTTGTTATGTTAAAGAGAACTTCTAACCCCTGATCCTGCATAAAAAACCCTTAATTCCAAAATATATGGAAAACATAAAACATGATCAGGTTAATTTTATTCAAAATACAAAAGAAACCTTTGTCAACATAATTTTTTGGTATATATCATATCATTTTTCTGTTCTGCTTTTACCTTAGTATCGTAGGTTAAGCAGATTTCTAGACTTTAAATGTTTGTCTCAGTGTAAATGTGAAAACAAGGAAATCCTTTTGATTGCAGGAAGGGAAGGAATGATTTACCACTCCAGAGAGCTTGCCTTCACTGCTCCAGAGTCCAGATGTAAAGGGGTTTACTACACTGCATCCGACACATTGCATTACACTTGTTGATGGAAGTCTTGGCTGAAGCTGCTCAGGCACTGAAATCAATTCAGCTTTTTGCATTCTTTTTTGAGGTGATCTAAATGTTGCATGAAGTTGGGAGGTTTGTATCTCCGCAGAACGTATGTGACCTCTGTACACTATAAACCTCAGCATCCACTGATCCCACTAAGTAATTTTATTTGGCCTGTGACTTCATGGCTAGAATTGGTGTTGTCCCCAGTTGCTTCCAATTGGTTATAACACCACTAACAGTTAAGAGTTTAATATTTAGTTACGTAGAAATCTCACAACTGCGCTTATTGCATATGTGGCATCCTACCATGGTACTACACTGGAAATAACTAAACTCCAGAGAGTGACAAATTATTTCACAAAAGTTTGTAGAGACAGTCTTCATACCTAGTTTGAAATATCTGAGTTCAATAATTTTAAAGGTGTGAACGAATATTTCTGGAAATATAGTGTTCATATATGAATAATTAGTTTTAAGATGAAATTAAACTGAATTAAATGTACTGGAATAACTATCTTGAGAAAATGGAAGAATAAATAAATTAACATAGCAAAACAGTTTTCAATTGAACCACTATGTATCTCTAAAGTTTCACACAGTATCACATCTGTGTTTACCTGTAGGTGTCTCATTAATGATTCTATAAATGTTTACAATTCTCAAGACATTTCTTTTTTTTTTTTAAGACATACGATTCTGGGTTGACATTTTTTTTCTTGTGAAGACAGCTGGTTCTCCTCTTGTTGTGCTTAAACTAGATTAGAAAATGTCTTGCTGTGCTCTAAAAAGTGGGATCTGATATGAATGTAGGAGTTAATGTCGATCATGCCACTGACCTGAGCACTGTAAATAATGGCCATCATTCTAATATTAAATATTAATAATGTTATAATCAGTAAATGATCCCTAACTTGGAAATCTAGGTACAAATGGTTCTAAATCATAAATAAAAAAGGAAATGAATGAATAAAATAGGATGTAAGCATCTTAGCATCTCCTGATAGCACAATTAATCATACAGGCCACCTCATGTGAACAGCAAATTCTTTTCATTTCACATAGCATGACATTTCTCTTTCCCACCAACCTCGCTTCCTTTCCTGCAGCAAGAATATCTCCAGGCAGCCTTGTGAGACAATGTCACATAATTACCCCAAGCAAAAAGCGCCGTGGCACTGACAAATGTAGTTTTCACTGAGCACGAGAAACTACGTTCTCACATCAGAGTTAAATACCTCCTATTTATCTCAGCCAGGACAAGAAAGAGAAAAGAGCAAAAGGAAAAGGGAAGGTGGGGGCAGAGAAAGTGAGTGACACAGACATGCAGAGAGAGAGAGAGAGAGAGAGAGAGAGAGAGAGAGAAGTAAGCCGTAGGCTATGAAGACAAGTTGTTCCATGACAACCAAGCAGGAAGACTGCAAACCATTTCCTCCTGTCTCAGTATGTTCCTATTAGGACTGATGTCAAAAGTGAAGAATGGCACATCGAGAAGGAGCATCTGTATTATAATCTACTTGTCACACATTCAGGACTGCGTAGTTATCTTATTAGTACAGTTAGTGGTGAAAATGTAAGCACTACCCCCATGTCAAAATACAATGGAAGACCATTATGTTCTACAGTATAATGCAAGCCATTAAAAAAAGAATTTTATCTAACCATCCATTTTTTGCACAGTTTACATTTAATTGCAACAATTCACTATCTACATATTTATGAGATAAAGAAAGAAAAATTATGTTATCTAATGAAAACGGAATATGAAGAAAGTCTGTTTATTTTCATCAATATAACAGAGTAACATGGTGATGTTGAAAGTAGATATTATTTAGATATAATATAAATAGCAATATTATTTTCCTCTAATATCTCCAAAAGTCTCTCAAATAGCTAAATAAGTAAAACAAACTTGGCACATCCTGTTTACATAGCACTGTAAAAAACAGTCTTGACTCGGTTCAAAAATGAAAACTCAAAGTCATGCATAACTGGACCAGATGTTGGAAAGACGATTTTTTATTTGGCCCACATTTCACATGGTATGTAGGCTAGATGTTGGTGTCACATTTACACCAAAGCTAAATGAAAAACTCACAAGGTTTTTTACACCACAAAAATATTTACAATAATTTAATAGATAAAGGGGCTGATTTATCAAAATTCTTGATAATGACCGCATAATTGCAAGCAGCGCTAAAAAATTGCGCAAGTGGATTGTCCTTAATTTGCGGGTGACTTATAAGATTGCGTAAGCAATTCTTAACAGGTGTAAGCAGCAGTATTCAAATAAGGAGTTTGCGGCCGCTAACGCGAGCTGCACCACAGCTAGAGAGAGGAGGAATAATGAGCATGGATTCAGATGCATCATTGGCACACAAAAAAAGAAAGGATGGACAACATATGTATCAGTTCTTCGGCTGTTACAGAATTAATTACTATTAGGCTAAAATGCTGTAAATTCTGTTTTCATTTGTCAGTAATAAATGTAATTCATGCTGTGTACATGCTGCTCTCTGATGCATGCACACATCATATTGGAGGGTTAGACAGATACAAACTACAGCATGTCTGAATTTTGTTTTTAAAATGTCATATATAATTCAAATTATCACTGTGGTATTGTATATGATTGCTACATTTTATTAACTAGACTACAGGAAGGTTAACCACTACGAGGGTAACTAATGAGGATCCACTAGGATCATGTGCACTCTTCACCAGGTGGAGACGTGATGAGAGCGCAACGAGTTATGATGTGTCTTTGGGGGAAAAGGTAAAAATATACATAACTATCAGGTTTATAGCCATTAGAGTGTTAATTACTCTTAGTTTATATTGTGTGTGACTGACATTTTTTGTTGGTCAATGATAAACGTATGTTGAATGTGGTAACGCAAAATTAAGACATGCTTTTCAGAACTGCTAAAAATAGACGCTAAAATAGCCGTTGCAAACATTTTTATGCTTAGTAAATCACACTGCGCCTGGAATGCCTACTTATTTGCCTATTCTCCTCCCGATATCTTGCGTTCTCTTACAGCTAAATGGATTGCTTGCGTCTTGCTGAGGGTTTTAATAGGCACAATGCGCTCTGCGCCGTGTTGATAGATCAGCCAGAGCCTGCTTTTGCGCTGCTGTGCGGTTTGCGCAGGTTGTAACAAGCCCATCAGGCCCAAAATAGTTAAAATAACAAATACACACACCTAAATATCTTTAAATGTGTAACACACACACATAACACAGATAGATAGATAGATAGATAGATAGATAGATAGATAGATAGATAGATAGATAGATAGATAGATAGATAGATAGATAGATAGATAGATAGATAGATAGATAGATAGATAGATAGATAGATAGATAGATAGATTAAAATAAGTCTAGCCTATCTGACATTGTTTATTATAATAGTCACTGATTTTCTTGTTTGCATTAGTTAAAAAAGAGAAAGGCCCCATAAAAAAAATGGTTGGTTATGGTTTAGCAGCCAGATGGCTCATCTCTGGTTTTCCCTTTGTTCCTGAAATTTAGCAATATTTTCTTAATTCTTTACCTGGGATAAGACCGCTTCAAGTTCAGTTGAGAAATTACTATGTTGAGCAGGGAATGTCTCAGGGACATTATCACATTGATTAGCCTTATTTGTATGGATAGAAACTTCTTTTTTATATGTCTACCTCTGTAGTAATATTCAGAGAAATAGTGTTTGTTCCTTTTATTCCACTATTCTTCGTCATAGGATGAGATGCCAGTGTTAGAGTTACAGTGGATTACTTTTACCTATTTCTTTCACTTTAGTGTGCTTTATTTGTTGCTGTTACTTTTCATTTAGAAATGTTCTTTGCTCTTTGGGTGCTACTGTAATCATGACCCGTCACACTGCACATGGCTCTCAGGGCTCTCTGTGAGCTGAGCCAGAAACCCAATGAAAGCTAAGGCAGAAGATATTTGAAAAGAGTGCTTTGATAGTATTCAGTCTTTAGCATTTATAGTATTTCATAGTGCAGCAGGCACTGCAGGGGGGAATAGAAGAAGTAATCCATGCTCTCTATTGCTTGAGGAAAACCACATAGCTCAGCAATGTTGAGAACTGATGATCCATGATGCCTAATATCTGTCACCATAGCTCCCTTACTTTCCTTTTCCATCTATTTTATATGCACATTGTTAAAAAAAAATTCCTATCAGAGGCAATAAAAGAAAGCAATGCACCTGGAGGTACTTTCATTAACTTTGAGTGCTTATTTTGGATAGCGGAGCTTGAAAATGTCATTTTAACAGAAATTTTAACTCAAAATTCAACAATAACCGATGCTTTCAAAGATCAGACAGAAACATTTGACAAGCCTTGGTAAGCTAATTTTGTGTTTTTCTTGGTGTGACCAGAAGCCATTACTTGATGATCCTTGGAAATACAGTCCTGTCCACCATTATTGTCACCCCTTCTAAAGATCCGTTAAGCTTTAAAATATTTTTTTGTGATTTTAACTTAATTTCAAACTTAAGTATCTTATATCCAGTGTGAAAAATACCCCGAGTTTGAGTTTCTTTATTTTTGTAAATATCAGCAGGGATCAGGGAATTCAAGACAGGAATATGTGATGTGACAGAGATTACATGTTCATAGCCAATCTTCAAAATGGGAAACTCGAGAAAATGCTACATATAAATACGACAGAAATAGTTTTATCTTCATAGTTTGTGAAATGGTCACAAGAGACCAGTGACTTGAGTCCCAAAACTGAAGTGAGTGTAACAATAAAAATTCCTGAACTGTGACAACCCTGGATAGGAATCAGTGTTTATATTGCCACCACACACAATTGAGATGGGGGTAAGGGTTAAAAAAAATCAAAACATTACTGGAAGTTGAAGGGTCTAATCTGTGCTTAAAGACTAACTAAACCCCAAAACAACTTAGTGCTGTCGCTCATGGTCATTGTGTGGTACTGCATTTGGATTTTGTGATTGGCTGAGAGCGGTACATCTTTTCCATTGTCTACATCACAGTCATGGTCTCACAGAGATGCCGTCCCTCTCTCTGCTTTTTTAGGTTTGTGTTTATTTTACAAACATCCTTAATTACAGTCCTGTCATAAGCCTGTTTCAAAAGAAACACCATGATAGCATATCAGGGTAATGCTACCACCATTGTGTGTCCTTAGAATGCATGGTGGTAGCATGAAAAAGGTGAGAATATTGAGCCATTCGTGCCACCACGCATAATAGTACCACAACGCCGCACCTGACCGCTTATGAATTACCAAAGGTCCAAAATGCCCCTACGCTTTGCGGAAAAGTGCCGCAATTGTTTTTTTTTTTTAACAAGCTATAGTTACAATAAGGTAGATAACATTTTATTTTATTTTTATAAGGAAGAAGATGTTACTTGTTTGAGAAAATATGTTTTGTAAAAAACAAATTTCTGGTGGGCAAAATGTATAACTGCTATTTACTACCAGTCTAATCTAATATGCCTGGATGAAATAGCATTTTATAGGTACAGCACTAAAAATGGTTCAAGCCTAGGGGCGCACATCATCCTTAATTTGACCCATGGTGTCAAGTTAAATTAAACTAAAAATGTGGAA
The DNA here is from genome assembly GCA_028564705.1 of Apricaphanius iberus. Classification (NCBI taxonomy): domain Eukaryota; kingdom Metazoa; phylum Chordata; class Actinopteri; order Cyprinodontiformes; family Aphaniidae; genus Apricaphanius; species Apricaphanius iberus. The sequence continues at coordinate 702,818 of JAPXFQ010001740.1, read as the reverse complement.
GTGCAAGTATTTTAATAACTTTTCCTTCTTCAAATGCAAAGAGAAATCTTGCTTTAAACTGAGTTGCAAGTCTAGGAGAAAGATTCTGAATCAGTCATACTCTACCTATTGTTCGTATTACAAATACTGTGCAAAGTGTATCAGAAGTGTATCAGAAGTGTATCAACTAAATTAAAAAGTTGGATCTGTGTTTCTAATTTATATATAGTTCGAACTTGGTCAAATCGTGTAAGATGCGTTGTGTGTTTTTAGGTAGGATCCAAATGGAAACGTACTGTATTCTTCGGAAAATAAGTACTTTTTTCACACGGTTTGGACTCTACATACAATACAATTATACAGCTAATTTAAAGATGTATTACTGAATAACGGCCTCTGGTGGGCACCATAGCAGGAGGTTCAAAAGTAAGAGAAAGATTATACACCGAAGAACACACTACCAGTAGTTTTCATGCAAACACCCTCATGGAAAACATGCAAAGAAATGCATTTAATGCAGCTTTTAATTTAAAGCTGGCCGTCGACTTTTCTGGTCGGTTAAAGTATGTTTTTTTTTCCAACTCAAGCATGTTAATGTCGTGTTTTTTCTAACCAGACATGCTACTGTTGTGTTGTATTAATGCCATACTGCCGATTTTCAGGCAGAGTTTGAACAACAAAAGTGCATCTTAAATCTAAACAACAACAAAAAATCCACTGTATACCATCTTTCTGAGTATACCATGTCACAACGTGAAAATGCACTCCTTCAGACCATCTTGTCTAATTCCCATTCACTCTTGAAAACAGCTATTCTATGGAGAAAGCCTAGTCAGGCAATAGATTTCATATCTAAACTGTATTGAAATATAACTTAAACAAATCAGCATTAACCATTTACTCTTTTTGAAAAGTTTTAAATCTAATCGCATCAGCCTATCACATCAGAAAGATCTTGAATTATAGTGTTTTTAAAGGGTGCCACCTGGTAAGATAAACACAGGGCTACACAAAGAAATGAGTAAGAATAATGTATTAATTGCACATTTTTTATTGTGTGCTTCATACATTTGATGCCATCACATTTAGATTTGTTACTTGCAGAGGCTTTTAGGAAACCAAAGTGTTTTTTTTGTTTAAAGAAGCAGATCCAGGGCCTGAACCATGAGGCTGGATTAGGTGGCTAGCCAGCTATGTTTCAGCTTAGTTTCCGCCAACCCTGGGTTTTAAGTACTATGAAAGTAGCTCGGCTTTGATCGGTGTTCGTTGCCATAGTATCTTACGCTGCACGGCTAGCCTGCTCCGGGGAAGGTTATTTTCTGGATTCGAGATCTCAGACGGAAGTTTGACCAATCAGATGTGAGCAAAGAAACATATAGGTGACGTAACTAATTCCCAGCGTCTGTTCTCTGTTGCAATGGCTTCAACTTTTCTCCCAAATCATGTGGACATCTCCGCGCAAATTGTTAGACGAGCACTTCGTAGAGAAAGAGTTTTTAGGGACAGACCAAATCCATTTGACTTTCCTGATGCTTACTTGTATGAAAGATACAGATTTTCTGCGGAAGGAATGTCTTATCTTTGTGAACTTCTTGAGCCGCACATAACACATGTGACTCGTCGAAGCCATGCCCTTACTGTACCGCATCCATAATCGGCCGCCCCTTATTGTTGCTCAGAGCCAACTCCTCCGCCACAGTGTAATCTTGAGGAGGTGGCCCTCCCCCAGTTTTCCTCATTTCACATTTTTTTCTGTTTTCTGCAAACAAGTGTTTGTGATTAAATGTTCAAAAAAATAATAAAAGGTTATGGTAAATACTCACCACTTTGAATTATATTTTTATATTTTGTCTTGATCTGCCGCCAAGAATGTTTGGAGTTGGGGTTGCATCGAAAAATCAATGAATTTCAAACTTTCTTAGGATGTAATAGCCTATACATTCACATTTTACATACATCTACACACATATACAATATATAATATATATATATATCAACATGAATACATTTTCATTTTAGCATTTAATATATTTTTAATATGATTAGCCTACATAAATGTACATTAATAACCCAAATAACACAATTGATTGTTATCTTGCTTTGGCAGCAGATACAGTGTTACTGCGTGCTTGAAAAATACTTCTATATTCTTCATATTTCTGAAGAATTATCTCTTGCTCCTCCGCTGAAATGTATACAGCTCTCTCTCTATCCATATCAAAAGGGATTGGTTGTTCAGTGTCGACGTCAGTCTTTTATGTGCACGCGCGTGTGGATAATCATATCTTAAGGATCAAAGCCTGAGTTGACAGAGAAAGTTGATTAGCTGCGTCATGGTACCAATAAAGCCTGATTGCATCGGTTTGGTTTTGTCGACTCAAAACCAATCCTGTAACCCCGAGTTTGTTCAGCTACCTTCATGGTACAGGCCCCAGTAGAACCGATAATTCAACCACACAAATATCTGTAGACAGTTTATTGTTACTCTGGAGTTGGATGGCAAAAAGGGGTTTTACTGGAACGAAGTTCTCTGTAAGGGAATGGAGAAGGTTATTGGCTGAGCAGATATCAGGAGGGATGTTTGATCAAGCAGCCATTAACCTCTCAAGAGAAAGGGATTCAAGCTCCTACTGATTTGGTTCCAGTGGGAGAAGGCAGAGGGTCACACTCAGTAGGAGAAAATCCAACAGTGCTTTGTCTTGAACAATCCAATTCAGTGAAAAACCAAGGCCAGGGAAAGCAGAGGTCCAATTCAAATCCGTTTTCTAATGTCCAGAAGCAGGCAAGGGTCTTGAACAGGAGATCTAGGCAGAATAAGATTAACCAGGAACAAAACGCTAGACATTCTGGCTGGAAGAAGTTTATAAAGGTGAAGACAGGAGTGAGAAGCAGCAGGTACTTACTGAAAGCAGGTGAGTCTGATGAGAGCAATTAGTGCCAGCACAGAGCAACTAGAAACCAACAGACCTCAAGCTGAAACAATAAGGTTTTGGGGTTGTTGTTTTTTTTTTTTTTTGGGGGGGGGGTTGTGGTTTTTATATTACCTTGAACCCTTCCACAATCAGACATTTCACTGTATCATAATAATCACAATGCTGATTTACTTATTGTATTTTTGTTTGCTGCCCTAAGCAGTTGCACAATCTTTACTTTCATGCCATGGCACACAAAGACAACTCAAAAACAGTTCACTGTCAGTGTCCGTCTCTATCACAAAGCAGACTGTGACAAGACAGAAAATAGTCTGCAATGAAGAATTAAATAGTTATGTGCTAATCTAAACAATTTCATGTGAGTTTGGTTCTTCTCTGCTGACAAGTCAATTTTCTGTTTCTAAAGGTTTCTAAAGGATTTCTAAAACCCCAAATAACCAAATTCCCTTAAATGTTGAAAATGAAAAGAAAAGCCCAAACTGTAATTTTGAATACTAAAAACACTTATTTGTTAAATGTATGAGTGCAAATATTTTTCATCAAATGAAATGGCAACGAGTTACGGTAATAGCATATTTGTTGCATTTTCCATTACTGCAAAACTACAAATTACATATTTTAAAATATGAAGGAAACAGACACTGTGATGAAATTATAAAGAAAAAAAACTAACCCCAAATGCCTGAAGGAGCATGACACCAATATGTAGTTAATGATCCACAGCTAAATTACTCTCATTAGTGTTCTTGTTTCCTGGCTGTTGTATCTTCAGGCTTCAGTTGACTTTTCCTTTAGCCCAGGGTGCAAAAACTACCCTCGTTTTGACTTTGCGACCCATAACCTAATTTATAGGTCCCCTTAACTTTATACTTGTGCAATTCCACTGTTGATGTGAGTTACATTAACCAAACTTTGCTGCTAACTCCTCCTACTGCAAGAGTCTTAAGTAGTTGCTTGATAAGCCACTGATTCTGTAGGAGGGAGGATCCTTCAATTTAAAAAAAGTTTAATTTTTAGCAGTAAAACTATAACCTGTGACTCTGTCATAGTCAATTACATTTTATAACTGTTGAAAAGTCTCTCCTAAACCATATGAAAATATGTAACTGTTAGCCGCTTTGAACAAATTTCGCTGCCACAACAGCAACATTTTGCTCACTTTGCTAACTTTTTGAGCTGAGGAGAAAAAAGAAAATGAGAGCGTGCACTGGTCTGGATCAGAATTTTTTTTTTAACAACCTTTTAAATCAATTTTAGCATTGAATCTTCTTTCATAGGAGTTAAGCCTAGTTTATTCTTCTCCATTTTGATGGAGAAGGATGGACGCAACGCCATTATCCGTTGACGCAAGGGCTCTCCGTCACCTATGCAAGGCTGTACGGAGTAGAACCCCAATTTTTTACTATCCATCTCTGTCAACGGAGACTTTATAAATCTGATTGGTCAGTTTCAGCGTTTGGCCACTACATACTGAACGGATCATTTATCTAATCTGTTCTTTTGCCGATTTTGAACACAAGGAAATGTAGGAAAACAACAAATAAGGCCACTAAGGTTGTTTCCATGTGTTTTTAGAGTATTCTATGAAACCCTCATCTGCTGGGGGCAGATGAGGGGGAACAACTCTTAAGGGGGGTCATTTTTTTCTAACTCCTCTGTTTAGACATAATTCAATCCTGAAATGATGAATTATTGGGACGTGTCATTTTGATTGACACGTCCATCTAGGCTAACTCTGGTGTCTAATGGTAGCTAATAGCTTGCACTATAGTCTGCTTTCTCCCTCTGCTTGCTCGGGTGAGTCCTTCACAGCCTTGGACTAACTTCACCCATTTTGTGTTTTTGATCTGCACTATCGGTTGATTCTTCAGTCTTTATCCGGTTTTGGGTGTTAATCATGCACTTATTGAACAAAGATGGCTTGCTGTGGTATTGATTACAGTAAAAGACTGTCCAAGAAATCTCTGTTTGGGTCAGGCTTTATACAGGTTGATGCTTCACCAGCAGGTTTGGCAGGGGTGATTTATGTCAAGTAGCCAAGGGGAATGGAGCTCTGATCGGAGCTTTTATGTCTTTCTACACACGGGTTGGAGCAGGCGACTGGTCAGGTAGCAGCAGAGCAGCAAAGTCAGCAGGACCAAGAAACCGCAACGAGCCATGGTGTCAGAGAGCGGGAAACGGCTAGATCAGGCTGGGAGACTACAGAGTCGGACTCTAGACAGACTGGATGATCGCTGGTTAGATCAGTACTGGCATGAGGAACACAGTTCAGCAACTGGAGGCATGAACTAATGGATGTCTGAGATGTGACGTGAGTAATAAGTCTTTTAACTTTTGAGAGGATCTGTGTTGGCGTGATGACTTTGTTACTGCTTTTTGCTGTATGTGTTGTTAAGCTAAGCCTGCCCATGTCCTCACTGTCCACCGACAATCATGTAAATACAACCACTTTAGGCCGTAGTGACGCGACTCATTTGGGTGTTGTTATATCGATATGTTTTCTCTACTCGATATGTTTCTGGGTCTGAAACGACCCTAGTGGAAAAACGGGGCCAAAGTGTCTCAACCGCGGTCTTCTGGCTGAAACCTGCTGCAGCCTACGTTAGCTTCAGTTAGCTCCCAACTAGCTTCTGACTAGCTTGTAGCTATGTCGGCTCGGAGCATCAACCCTCCGCCCCCAGCCTTAGAGCTCCACTCTCAGCTCAACCTCTTTGCCCATTTTTGGAGTTTCAGAAACCTCTGGGTGAAATCACCCGAATGTTAGTCAATTGTATCTACAGTCTATGGACAGTAGGCAGAGACGCCATGAAAAGTTAGTACCCCCTGCTGTACTGTTCGAGCAACTCTGAAAAAACAATAGAGAGTGGAGGGAAAAAGACGGAAAACCATAAACAAAAAAACGTCTCCATCAATACGTCTGCATCTGAGTGCAAATTTGCGACCGGAGAAGCATAAACTAGGCTTCAGTCAGAAGAGACTGAATTTAGGCGTAGGTTTTATTTAGTTCCTAACTAAGGACAAACCCTCATTCAAATGTCGTATAACACTTGTGTGTTTTACACCTTTAGAAAAGGTCAGCACCACTTGCATAAACCAGTCACCAGATCCTGACTCACTCATGGATGCTCATCCGCCTCCACAAGACCCACCAGTCATCCTACATTCTGTAAACTTGATGTCTTATGTAACCCTGAATTATATACACCTAGGCTAACTTTCACTGCTTTAATATTTATGACTTTACAAGAGTATGGATATCTGTAAACGTTATTTCCACATGGAGTCTTGCTGGAACTGATTGGACCAGAGGATCAAGTGCAGCCTGACTGCCTCTGACTCACAGAGAGAAACAGCGAGGGGAGACTTTGACCTGAAGTCTCCCCTGCATCTATCCCTCACTATTCATCCATCCATTCTTAATGGAATACTCTAACCTGGCTGTTTAACATAAATTAATGTCAAAACTCCCCTCAGCTGGAAGTTTGACTTCAGAAGCTTTTGGCTATAATGACTTGTTTGAAGGCCGTTGTGATGGGGGAAATTCTGTTATGTAATGCTATGAAGTCAATAACATCTATGGAAATATTTATTTTCCAATAATTTCCAGCTAAATCTAGATAAGCTTTTTCTCCCAACGGGGATGGTAAATATTAAATAGACACTTTATGTCTGTTCTTTTGTGTATTGTGTCAAATACTGTATAGTTGTCCATTAATCTGGATGTACTAGAAGGAAACTAATATCTTAATAATGTATATGAAATTGAACTAATTTATATAGCACTTTAATGGTTACATAAACAACTAAAAGCACTAATAACATTAATGATCAGTAAGCAATTGGGGAATGAGTGCCTTGCCCAGCGGAAAACAACATGTAAAGGGAGTTGGAATCTAATTCACAACCTTTGTATTGCCAGGCAACTACTCTACCTGCTGAACCACAGTAATCCCATTTAAAACTCTTTGGTATTTTCTTTCTGAGTGTAATGTTATTATCTTGTTTTATGTATTTAGTGGCGCAGTGGTTAGCACTGTTGCCTTGCAGCAAGAAGGTTGTGGGTTCGTATCCCAGCCCAGGGTCTTTCTGCATGGAGTTTGCATGTTCTCCCTGTGCATGCGTGGGTTCCCTCCGGGTACTCCAGCTTCCTCCCACATTCCAAAAACATGACTGTCAGGTTAATTGATCACTGTAAAATTGTCCTTAGGTGTGAGTGTGTGCATGGTTGTTTGTCCTGCCCTGTGATGGACTGGCAACCTGTCCACGGTGTACCCCGCTTCTCGCCCGTTGACAGCTGGAGATAGGCACCAGCACCCCCACGACCTACTAAGGATTAAGCGGTTAAGAAAATGGATGTTATTATTTAACTCAGACTGGTAGGGAGGAATATTTCCTGTAGCTGACATGCTTCGGTGAATCGCTGCCGCCTTGACATTACTCCCGTTTATGTGCGGGCAGCAGGGGACGATGTCGCCCCTGTTGCCCACTTCCCTGGTGATGATGCAGTCCCAGCTGTGGTCCAATAGGTAAACTCCATCATCCCAGTTCATGGTGTTGTGTGCCTGTCTTCTTATTTCAATTGCTTCTTTTATCGATCTTTTATATTTTTGTTGTTCTGTGTTGATGACCCTTGTGTTGTCCCAGTCCACGATATGGTTTTCTCTTATGCAGTGATCCGTTTCGGCTGATTTTTTTATTGTAGTTTCTGCTTCTTGTTTTGTTGCTCTCGTGTGTCTTCATTTTTTTTCTTTCTCACATTCCTTCTGATATTCTGTTTTTCGTGTGTTACAGTTTTTTACGATTGCTAAACAACAGTGGGCACAACTGGACTCACATGTGCAAAACTCTAACTACAGTCTGCACTACCAGCAGTCACCTGACTTAAACAGTTCTAATCACCTGCAAAACCCACTCCAAGCAACAAAACACTTAACACGTGGCTCAAAGCAGGCTCAGTGCAGCCAAACACTACACACAACCCTCACTGAGATAACACACACTGGCACTCACAACACACTGACAGTAAAAACACTAGCATGAAACACCAATTCAGAAAATACTAACTTTTTATCTTTACAGAACATTTTCAAATATATAATTATCAGCCAGTACTCTCTCTTGAATCTCCTGCAGTTTTATTGCATTGTTGATAACAACCATGTCAACAATAGCATTTTCCTGCGCATTTGAAAATAGTTTTACTCTTCCTCCTGTTGGGGGCAGCCTTTGGGTCCTGTTGTAAAAAATATATTTTACAGTCAAACTTACTGTAATATATATCTGTGTAAATATTCTACAATTGCAATACTAAATAAATTCCTGTAATGTTTTCATTTACTGTAAAGATGTAACTCTCACCTGTTTGTATGATGGAAAATTCGCATGACAGATGCCACTGTGGATCTCTGCAGATTGGGTTGCACCCTCAACCCTGCCTCTCTCAATGAGAGACCATGGTTCACAACATGGTCGATAAGTGTAGCCCTTATTTCATCTGAAATAACGGCTCTTTGTCTTCTATGTCTTCCTCCACGCATCCGCCCTCTCCCTGCCACCCTTCTCCCTCCACGAACCCGTCTTCCTTGATCGATTTCCAAAATTAGTCTTTCTGAGCTGTACCTATATATATATATATATATATATATATATATATATATGTGTGTGTGTGTGTGTGTGTGTGTGTTCACTAACAAGTCTAAAACAATACACCTGCTTAGCCTTTTAGCTGAAATTGTAATCAGCATTGTTTGAAAGGCACAAAACTTAAATGTAAGCCAATGTCCAGTTTCTCCTATGAATGTTTTTTGCAGAGTTTGCATGGAATTTCTTAAATACGTCTCATTCTGTTGGTATTTTGTCATTTGGGTGCACCAGTTGTTGTCATGTATGGTTTCGTTGGTGTGTTAATGTTTTATCACTGTTTTTCTCTGTTATTCCTTTTATATATGGGAGAGTAATGATAGGTTTGGTTCTGATTTCTCTGCTTTTTTGGTTCTCTTGGGTGGTTTGTTGTTTGTTTCTTTGTTTGCTTCTTGTTTTCCGTTCTTAAGTGCCCATGTTGGATAGCCACAGTTTTTTAATGCATTCTGTATGTGTTGGTCCTCTAATTTACGGTCTTGCTCTTCTGTTATCATGTTGGCTCGATGGTACAGTGTTCTGATGACTGACATTTTGTGTATTTTAGGGTGTTCTGATGTCCATAGCAGATATTGATCTGTGTGTGTTGGTTTTCTGTATGTGTTTATATTTAGGGTTCCGTCTGGCTGTCTGGTTATTTTCATGTCCATGAATGTTATGCTGTTGTCTTTTTCTTCTTCGTGTGTGAACTTAATGTTGTTGGTTTCGTTCGTTGGTTTCCGTTTTAATATTTGTGATACTTTTCAGTGCCATCTGCATAAATACAAACTGTGGTAGAACCACAGTGCTGGCATTTGACACTGTTGATCGTGACATATTATTCAAATGCGTGGAGACCTGGTTCGGTCTCTCTGCTACAGTACTTTGCTGGTTTGAGTCTTACCTCAAATACAGGAATTATTTGTATCAAAATAAATCTTTTCAGCAGAACAAACAGAAATCTTATCTGGGGTCTTCCAGGGCTCCATACTGGGGCCTCTTCTATTCAATATCTACATCAGAGGTGCCAAACTTATTTCTACTTTGGCCACATTACGATCCTGAATGTCCTGAAAGGGCCAATTGAGGTAGAAAGTATTGATAAAACTATCAAAAAAGCAAACCCTTAAAATATTAATAAAGATATGGCTCTGCATCCAAGAAGTACTAAAATTGAACAATACTCAACACATTTTCACAGTTATATAACTTAGGACTTTTCAAATAAACACTGATTTGATTTGGTTGATAAAATAGTATTCATGTGAACTTAAATAAGGTTCTATTTATATGCATCAACTCCCCAGACCACTCAGGTCCTCCAACTCTGGTCTGCTAATCACCCATAGAATCCAAACCAAACATGGAGAAGCATCTTTCAGTTTCTATGCTTATCAAATCTGGAACAAACGTCCAGACAACTGCAAAGCTGCTGGAACACTGAGCTACTTTAAATCAAAACTAAAAACTCATCTGTTTGAAATTGCTTTTGAGTAAATGATTAGTGTCATCAGTCATCATGCTTTATTGCTGTTCTTCATTCTTATTTGTTTATCATATATTGCGTGTTTCATGCTTAATTGCTGTTTTTACTTTCTCTAATAATGTATTGTATTGTTTTAATTACGTATCGCATATTTTGTTTGTTCCTTTATCATTGAATCATGTAAAGCACCTTGAATAACCCTGTTATTGAAAGTATGCAGATAAAATAATCATGTCTTTTTCTGTTTTATTTACTCCAGTGTAAACTATTGTTAAACACTGAAACACTAAGGCTAAATGGTTTAAAAGTGAAAAAAGGTCATCTCTTTGAATTTGTCAATTTATCGTGGCAGTTAATTGTTGTGTCTTTTCTTCTGAGTACTGTATTGAAAGATAAAGCTATATACATAGGTTTATTAAATAGATAGCTAGAGTAACACTGATGTCCCATTCTGGGTTTATACATTGTATTGCTATGGTCTACTGCTTTTATTTTATATTTTAGTGTTGTTTAGGCAGTGTACTGACTTTTGTCTTTTTTTATACATTGTTGACTTCTATTTGTTGAACCTGTCTCTCTTGACAATGAATGTTAGTGTTGAATTCCTTTAGATCAAATCATGTTCACCCAGAACTTTAAATCCTCCCTTTTTTACACTTCACATATATTTCCAGCACTGTGAGCTGTTTTAAGTACTATCTCTGTTTTACTTTTAGTTCTGTAATTGTGTTGACACTCTTGTTTATTTTGTAATTCTTCTAAAAATAAATGAAAGATAAATCTCAAGGTTTCCACAATAGAGCTTAAAAACAATTGTCAGTATCACAAACAAAAACAAACACAAAAAAAAAACACCGGGGGCTAATTTAGCAATGAAGTAAGGCTTGTTTTGTGTTTGTTTATCTATTAACTTGAATATCCATTTACTGAGGGCAAAATTAAATGAAGTGCTTTTTGACAGTCGGTTCATTAATCTGCAACGAGAGACTCTGGGAGAATGGTTATTGAGAACTTGGCTTCCTACTGCTAAGTGGTTCTGGTTGGAAGGCATAATGATGTCAGTTTTACATTAACTTGATAGTATTCTCTCCCAGAGTTGCAATAAAATATGCCTCTATCACAAAGGAATGTGAATATGTTAATTAATATTAAAGTTGACAGTGTGCATTTGTTAAAAAAAAATCATTGTTTTATTTACTTTTTTATTTTGTGCATTTTATCAATCAATGAGTACAATTTTAGTCTTTTTTAGTATTAAAATGTGAAACTTGAAAAAGCCTTTACTCTGAAACAACATGGTATTTCTAGAAGGGATGCAATAAAAGCAATTTTTCAAACTGATACAATACCAATACTTGGATCTAAGTACTTGCCAATTTTGAGAACCAACCGATACTTTTACCACACAAAAAATGCAATGAATTGGAAGACCAGTGCTACTTTCTTCTCTGCTTGTTACAACAAATAATGGTGAATTAGATAAAACATTTTAATAAATAAAAAATACATTTATTAATAAAAATGACCACAAATCTCAAATTTCATTTAAAAAAATAAAGATTTTCTGTGAAATTATTATAGAGTTCCCACATTTTAGGTATCGGTTCAAAGTATCTGTTAACTAACATACACGAACATTAGACCAGTATTGACCCAGATACTCAATACCAGTATTGGTATTGGTGCATCCCTAATTTCAAAGTTTCAGTTTCTATGCTTTCCTTATCCGGAACAAACCACACCTCCGCAAAGCTACTGAAACACAGAGTTTTCTTTAAATAAAGGCTAAAACCCCATCTGTTTAGAGCTGCCTTTGAGTAAGCGAACAATACCAGATGATATGTTGTATGATTTAATATGTCATATGATATGTGTCTCTAATGTTGTCTTTTATGCATTTACTTTTTTTTTATTGCTGCTTTTATTTTATACTCTAATTACCCAAAACACCTCACCTTGAATTGCCTTATTGAAAATGTGAAAAATAAAGTTGCCTGTCTTAAGCTGCATTAGAACAGTTTTAGATGAGACTAGTTGTATGTTGTAGCCAGATTTTCTGACGGTACTAAGACGCTGTTGATATGGGCAAAACGACTCAATCCCCAGGGTCTCAAACTTTCAGGGGGACAGCATAAGGGTAAATTCTAAATGGCATTGGCATACTTAAATTGCATAATGATCAATTACATACTGTTCAGCTACATTTGTCAGCAATTTACCATTAAAGTGATTTTTAAACTTAAGTAGCTGCTACTTTCAATCCCATGTTAAATATATTATTAGTCATTATAATTCTGTATTTTGAGACGCATATATGACAGAATTTTGTTAATAACATTGGACTAAATTGGACCAGGTTTAAATAGTTGTATGGCATAATATTGAGATAATGCACTCTTAATTTGCAATGCAGTTCATTCTTTTGGAACATTGAATACTCTTCCTCATCCATTTATTTAACATGCTATAAAAGATAAAACTAATTAAATGAACAGATTTGAATCAGATTAGAGCAGCTCTACTGAAACATTCATAGCTTTATTGAATACAGATCTTATGAATGGCTTTAACATCACTGCTATTCTCAGTCCATGTTTGATTAATGTGAAACCTGCTATTTCCACCACCCAAGGGTACAGACAGTAAAGTGTGTTCAGGGCTAGGACAAAACTAGCAATTAATCTGTTGCTTTCAAAACAGTCCTTTGTGTATCTGAGAGAGCAAAAAGAGGTGACCACTGCACACCCACAATGCACAGACTCCTGGGGGACTTTTGTAAGGTTACCTTCTGAAAGACCAGAATTTAGTAATACATGTTATTGTTCCAGAGGGACTAGGGACTCCCCTAGTCTCACAACTGAATGGCCTCCTTTGGTTTATGGCAGGTCGCTGCTTTTTTGGTCTCTCAAACTGTATGATTAATGGTTTCCTACCACTAATGTAGGTCATGGGTGACAGTGTTGTTAAAACCTTTTGTGAATAGATTATAATTAGGCATTCTTAAATTACAAAATGCAAGTGTCTGCAGACATCAAATATATGAATATAGCAAATTAAGATGCATTACATGATACATGGTTTTACAGTAAATTTATCGAAAAATTGCTGCCATAATTTATCTTATAATAATACTTTTCTAAATGTGAAATTGTCACTATTGATGTGATTTATAATGCAAAATTTACATGTACTCCATTATTTTCTTTTAGCTTTCTACTGCTTGTTTTGATTGAAAGTTTTAGATTGTGACTTTACCTGATAATCAGTCCATAAATGATAAACAATGTATGAAAAACTAAACTAAAATATTTGGATAAGTAAACACAAAGTAAGAGGCCCTCCAATTTGTTTTTTTATAGAAGAAACTTTGGTTTTCTCTGACATTTTCTACATGACTCCACATTTTGTGAGTCATGTTCATGCTTGTTCAAAAGTTCTGATTGGCCAAAAACCTCCCTCACAAACCTTCACAAAACTGGGTGCTACCGTAACTCTCCATCAGGTTTTGCACAACTGGATAAGAAAGTCGTATTTTTCTGATTGAATAAGATGCTAGTGCAGGCCGAATACTCACTGGAGGGAGCCCGTTGATTATAACTCCTGGTCATAATAATGGTAGTTTTCAATCATGAGCCATTGAAGGTCAAGACGATACTGTTTTCTACTCTAGCACACAGTATTGCTACTGATTGTAGGGAGAGAAAAGACTGAAAGACAGAGAAAAAGAACTCCGACATTACACACTTTGAAAAAATTTCAATAAACTGGTGATGCTGATTGAAAATAGGAAAGTGGAAAATGTATGCCATGTATTCATATCTGCATTTGTATATTTAATTCAGGTTAAATGAATTTTGAAAACAAGAACAATAACTCGTAACAGCATTGTCCTACATATACTCATAGAAGTCAGCAACATCATGATCAGAGGGTTTTAACTGCAAGCACCTTAAATCTACTACAAACCAATAACCTTTCTTTATTAGTTAATTGGTGTAATACAAAACCTGAAAACAACAGATAACTTTCAGGTTTGGATGGGGGTAACAAGTAAATACAAAGGCAATGGATCAAGCAATGGCTCATCATTTTACAGTCCATTTTTATGGAGGACAGTCTCTGCCAAAATTGACAATAAATAACATTGACAATAAATAAATAAATGTGTAAATAAATAAATGGGTAAATTACCTTGAAAGTAAATACATAAATAAATCTGAAAAAACATTTTCAAAAAATATTTCATTTCATATTTATTGATTTATTTACACATTTATTTATCTCCACATTTATTTATGTATCAATTCCCAAATTTTATTATTTATTAATTTAGTCCCATATTTATTTATTTACACATTTCCAGATCACATTTATTTACACATTTCCAGATCACGTTTATTTACACATTTATAGATCAGATTGAAAGGAGTTTATTCTGGGGCGACTGTGGCTCAGTGGTAGAGTAGTTGGCTTGCAATCGGAGGGTCATAGGTTCGATTCCAGCTTCCTCCAGTCACATGTCGATGTGCACCTGGGCAAGGCACTTAACCCCCACTTACATTGTCCTACCGAGCCATGTTGGGTGTCGGTGTATGAGTGTGATTGGGTGAATGCAGCTTCAATGTAAAGCGCTTTCAGTCAGTAAGACTAGAAAAGCACTATATAAATCCAGTCCATTTACCATTCTAATAAGGGGGGTGTTTCTAACACTAGCCTACAGAGCTCCAGGTCTCTGTATTTACTAAATAAATTTATTTATTAAAGTGGCTGAGTTAGCATCAGCTAGGTAGCCTACTCTGTGACGTAGTTGAGTTACACGGTACACGAGTTACACCAGGTCTGGTGTCCTGCGAGCAACAGATGAAAAAGGAGGTGCCTTAGATGGTGAGGTACTGGGGCGCAAAGGTTAACAATTGATGGCTAACCCAGTTAGACTTCTAGCTAAGCTAGCGGGAAACCCCCAAGTAGTCAGTCCGCCATCGCATCTCGTCTTAAGTTTGGCCACCACAGATCACTTTACATTGTCTCCTGAGTAATATGGTGATCCAAAAATACAATATTACACTGAGTTTTACTGTGCATGTAAAAGAGTGTCTTTCTCATTTTTTTTCCTCAACTAATAAAGGATTTACCTGCTATATGCAAAATTTTCTTATCTATTTAAGCATCTAAAAAAACAGACTTTAGACTGAGAAACACACTGAAACCCAGGATGGAACTATGTGGATCCATGCAGGTGGGAGACTCATTTTGGCCAGAATCCTTCTTTCTCCCACCACCTGCACTGGATCCAGGGGGCATCCTAGAACAGAGCTGACCTTCCTGATTTTTGGACTCTGGTCCATAACATCTCTGATGGACAGATACTCCCACCCCATGCATGTAAATGTTGCTGAACTGCAGACCTCCTTCAGTGACAGACTGCTGCATCCTAAATGCATGAAAGAGCGATTCCGCAGGTCCTTCCTCCCTGAAGCTGTCAGACTCTACAACCAAAACTGCTCCCAACAAATGTAGAATGGTTACAATATTATTGTTGTTTACATTGACACTATGTTTTTGGTGTATCTTATCTTAGCATTACTCAAAACCTAGCACTGAAATAATTGCACACAAGAAATCTCTCAGGGAAGGGTTATCTAAACATGTTTTTTGCAATTTGTTGTTTTTTCTGTGCACTGTTTTTGCATACTGTTTGCAATAGGGATGACCGATAATATCGGCCTAAAGTCATTATCAGCCGATATTGGCATTAAAATGTAATATCGGAAATTATCGGTATCGATATAACTGCAGACGCCTTACCAATCCGTCCATCGATCTCCCGCTCCCTTTTTCCCTCAATCGTGAACAAGACCCCCAGATACCTAAACTCCTCCACTTGAGGAAGGACCTCATCCCCGACCCGGAGAAGGCACTCTACCCTTTTTCCGGCTCAAGACCATGGTCTCACATTTGGAGGTGCTGATCCTCATCACAGCTGCTTCACACTCGGCTGCGAACCGCTCCAACGAGAGCTGTAGATCACGTTCGTATGAAGCCAACAAGACCACATCATCTGCAAAAAGCAGAGACCCGATCCTGAGGTCACCAAAACGGATCGCCTCAACACCTTGGCTGCGCCTAGAAATCCTGTCCATAAACGTTATGAACAGGATCGGTGAAAAAGGGCAACCTTGGCGGAGTCCAGCTCTCACTGGAAACGAGTCCGACTTACTGCCGGCAATGCAAACCAGACTCTGACACCGTACCGACCTAACAGCCCGTATCAAAGGGCCTGGTACCCCATACTCCCGGAGTACCCCCCACAGGACACCCCGAGGGACACGGTCGAACGCCTTCTCCAAGTCCACAAAGCACATGTAGACCGGTTGGGCGAACTCCCACGCACCCTCCAGGACCCTGCCGAGGGTGTAGAGCTGGTCCAGTGTTCCACGGCCAGGACGAAAACCGCATTGTTCCTCCTGAATCCGAGGTTCAACTATCCGTCGGACCCTCCTCTCCAGAACCCCCGAATAGACCTTACCAGGGAGGCTCAGAAGTGTGATCCCCCTATAGTTGGAACACACTCTGTGGTCCCCCTTTTTAAAGAGGGGGACCACCACCCTGGTCTGCCAATCCAAGGGAACTGCCCCCGATGTCCACGCAATATTGCAGAGCCGCGTCAACCAACACAGCCCTACAACCTCCAGAGCCTTGAGGAACTCCGGCCGAATTTCATCCACCCCCGGTGCCTTGCCACCAAGGAGCTTTTTAACAACCTCGGTGACTTCAGCACCAGAGATTGGAGAGCCTAACTAAAATTCTTAAATTATTAGGGTTTAGTAGTTTTTGTTTTTTATGAGGGAGGGTCCCCACATATCGGTATCGGTTTATATTGGTACCGGAAATTATGAGTTAGGCTATATCGGTATATCGGATATCGGTAAAAAAGCCAATGCCGAATATCCATAGTTTGCACATATGTTGTTGTCTCTGCATACTGTTGTCCTTGGATGCTGCTGTTACAGCCAAATTTCCCCCTAGTGGGACTAATAAAGGTTTATTCTATTCTATTCTATTCTAGTTTATTCAACCTCTTCCTCTCAGCTGCCGATAAACTGCTGCTCCAACACACAACACTGTAAAAAATTACAGAAGCCACCACAGAGTCATAAAAGGTATTTAACAAAAAAGATCACATCTGAGATCTGACTGTTCCCTATGTAATTGTGACCCATAAAGCTGTAGGGAAAAATGTATGTATTAAAGCAGACATTGACCCTTAGTAGACACATTTTAAATGGGCAAATTGATTAATTCTTTTTACTTTGAATGAAGAGGAAGGATCACGTAAATCCTTTACAATTCTGCAGAATGTGTTCAACATTTGTTGATCGGATCTTCTCCTTAAGAAATAAAACATTTTTTAGACAGGGTTATGTTAAAAGATTTTTTGAAAACAAGCTTGTTATGATTAATATATGTTTTTTCTTTGTCAGACCACATGTAATCTATACTGTTATGTTTACTTTACCACCACAAGGTTATCATTAGACTTAAATGAAAGGAAATCAATTTTTCTGGGAAATGTTCTGTTAAATAGGCAAAATTAAACTCAAATGTTGTGGAGGAAGAGTGCCATATAAGGATCACAGCGCTATCCTGAAAGTAAAATAAAAGTTATAGAATGTTATGAGTAAACATTTTATGGTTATAATCCATGAGGATTCAAACAGGCACTGATCACAAATAATAAAAATCAAGCTGTCATTATTTGAAATCAACATAAACGAAAACATATTCTGATTGATTGGTAAAGTTAAATGATTCTGGACTTTTTGGCGAGTGTCTGGAAGATAGAAATGTTTATGTTTGATCTCATATGTCCTGGATGGTTAATACATTCTTTCACAATTGTGTTCTTGGCTTTTGAGGCATTCCACATTTTCACATTAAAACCACAAACTTCAACTTTCACAAAGTGTGTTGCATTTACATTGATTCTATACTGTGTGAAACCACCTTACACTAAGGTTACAGTAGCACATCCAGTGGGGCATTTCTCAACTAGCATTGTCCATATGAAGACTAAATATTTCTTAACTTCTTGTTTGTACAGTAGTTCAAAGATTATGTTGAATTGAGAGCATCACATTTAAAGTCTTGCCACAGATTTCCAATTGGAATTTACTTAGACTTTGCCAGTTTAAATCATGTTATTGTTGATGTTGCATAGTTAGGGTCATGTTCTCACTGGAAGTTGAACTTAATCAGCTCTGACCAGTATTCCTGTCCCTTATGAAGATGGCATTCCAAAGGTATGATACAGCTACTTTCATATCTCATATTAGAGAAAGTGCGTAAAGAGTGATGCCATATTAGTTTTTTGCCATACAAAATGTCTTGGTTGTAGATCAAAAACTAAAATATCGAATGTCGACCCTTTTCAACATGTTTGCTGTGTCTCTTAAATGGTAAACAATAATCTGTGCTTCTTATAATTTAATTTCTACAATGTATTTTCGTTTTGCCACTACTACATAAATACCACATTTTAACAGGGTCACTTCCTGTGACAGAAAGTGAAAAGGTTGCCTTTAAGGTCTTAGCCTCCATGTACTTACCAGTTTTTGTAATCATCATTTAGCAACAAACGTGGTGTATTTCTTGAGAAAAAAATCTGAATTCAAACTGCCTTTTTGTCTCTTCAATGGAACCAAAGAAAGGGAACACACCCTCCTCCTTCTACTTTGTATCCTGTCTTCAAACATCTGTGGCTATTACTCAGCAAATAAGTGATTTGCTTTTTTTTTTTTAATTGTAAAGAAACCAGACACAACAGCTTAATTTTTCTTCCCACCTTTCCATTTGCAAAAATTACCTAAATTAACTGGCATGTATGACAAGAAAGATTTGTAGTGAGAAGCCTTTTCCCTGTCTCCATTAGCAGGTCTTGTGTTTCCACTGTAGCATCAAAGAGAGAAAATGCAAAGGGAGGAGGGGGGTGATGGGGACACACGCTGTAAGCTTCAAGCTGCACACAGAGATAAAGACCAGACATATCTGGGGGTGTATGGGGGGGAGATTAGGCTGACTGTGACTGGCTCTACTCTTTTGCTGCTGCCTCAAAGAAGCTCTACAGTGCCACATGACGGGCAGATCTTGGAACTGCACAGATAACACACATGCAGTATAATATCACGTTTTAGTATGTCTGTGTGATAATATCTGATGTGTGGCTCTTTGTCTTGCCCAAGGACACCAACAACAAAGATGGACAGATGTGGGGTTCGAACCAGCAACCCTCCAGTTACTCCTACCTCCTTAGCCACTGTAATCCCCCCAAAAAATCAAACAGATCAGCTGGAATAAAGCCACATTCTCTTATAGCAAAATTGCATTTGACATTACTATTTAACTCAATTTAGATAATGTTGTTCTGTGCTTTAGCTAAAATGACATAATCTCTTTCACCTACCATTCCACCATGGCCGACTATTTTCATCAACATTATTACATAAAATAAGCAGGGAAACGCTCTGTAGTCTGTAAGTCTGTGTAACCACAATGAGCTTTAGCAGCTTTTATTTGAATTCCTTGATTTGCTTTATCTTCATAGCCTCAAAACTGCATAATTTTTCATTAATAAACCTTTTAGTTCAAATTGCATTTGATTTTCTTTTTAGGTTTTAGAGCTGTTTCATCAATTCAAACAAAACTTTTATGGTGACAATTGTGAGTCAAGCTAAGCTTCCATCTAGGCTGGTACTGAAAAATAAGAAAGTGGATAATATTGTGTCATTTATCTTTTTCTATGTATTATTACTAAAAATAGTAATAATAAAAAAGAGTAACTTGAAAGAATTACTTGTAACACCTAAAAAATGTCCAGTCTTTTCTTGGGGCTAAAAGAAAAACCACAACATACATGGAGTTTTTATAAGTTTTACTCCAATATTTGGATGATTTTAAGTTGTTTCACATTTTTAAGAACTGAGGATAACATTTGTGTTTTAAAATCGCTATGGAATTAAATGTTGTAATTGGTATGGCCTGACAATTGTGTATACAAAGATTTTGATTAATTGTTCAATACTAAAACCCACAAAATAGGGAGAAGTTTCAAGTCAGTATGTAATAGAATAGGGACATTTCAGTTTCACTATTTTTTCACTAATTAATCATGATTATAAAAATGAACCAAATTTTTAGCAAACAGATAAACCAAAAATAGCTGGTTAGGACTGTATTTGGACAGACAACACAGCTGGAAACAGTCATTGCATGCAGTCAACATTGGCCTAAAAGCTTCAACAATTTATCATAGTATTAATCAAAATGTCAAAGTATCTTGATAAATTAAATATTCCCCACATTTTGTAATTTAATCCAGACATTGTGCAATGAAACAGATTTTTATATTCAACAAAAATGAACAAATAGTCATTCTTTTGTTTTTTATGTTTTCAGCACAGAACGATTATGTAATGATAAAAATTTGAAGAGAATTTGCAGAGGTGTTGTATTCTGAACTTGTGTATTCTCTGTGTGTTGTTAGGACTGGAGCCATGCGTAGTGAGAGCATGCGTGTGAAAGGTATGGCTTAATCTGAGCACATGGTGGAGAGGGCGGTCTGTCCGGTGTAGTACATTATTCTTCATTAGAAACAGATGAGTGACTCTGTCTATTCCAGGGCAGCCTGAAGGTTCAAGCCAGTGAAGGTTCAAGCCAGTGCACTACTTAGCCTCTTTCACACACACACACACACACACACACACACTAACGGCACACGTTCACAGCATCACATTATGCGCCATGTCTGTCTGCAACAATGAGAAATGACTCACTGTAGAAATTAGCATGATGGAGCTGTATCCCAGCCAACACAGCTGTGTCATTGCTCTTCATGAATAAAGACGTGTAAGGCAGTAAGATGCACGAAGCTTCCTATTTTTACTGGATAGAAATATTCCAAAATTGACTCATGAACTGTAAGGGAGATATTTGAATTAAACACTTTGACGAAAATGTTTTTGAGGGGATAATTTAAAAGTCTGAACACATTTTGTTGTTTTGATTAGCTTTAATTTGTTAAACATATTGCTTAAAGGGATACTGGGCATCCTAAAATGTTAGATGAAACCAAGCTCTATTATAAATGTAAGGTTACAATTAATGCCAGCAAGCTCAAATAGAGGGAGCCAGCCAATTCTCATTCAGATCAAGTTTTTCTGACCTATAACTGCAGGAATGGGAATTGAGCTCCAGGATGGATAGACTTGCATGATGAGCTCCTCTTCTATCTTTGAAAAAGGATTAA
This sequence comes from Apricaphanius iberus, assembly GCA_028564705.1. NCBI lineage: Eukaryota > Metazoa > Chordata > Actinopteri > Cyprinodontiformes > Aphaniidae > Apricaphanius > Apricaphanius iberus. The sequence goes on along the minus strand of JAPXFQ010001740.1, from coordinate 681,502 downwards.
AGTTATTAGTGTTTAAATCCCATAGCGCCCTCTATTTATTGGATGCAATTATTAAATATGCAAACATTTCACTTTTTCTGCTTACTCAGGAAAAGTTTGGATCTTTTTTAGAGGTGTTTATATTTAAAAGCCATTTTCAAACCCTAAGAAAGCAATTTGTAACCTATTAATGTGCTTTAACTTGATGCTTTCCATCGCAAAAGTATTCAATACCCTGCCGATATTTCATGTTTTTTTATCATGTTACAACACATATCAACTTCAAAGTATACTGTAGGAATTATATGTGACATGATGACATTAAAAAAATGCAAATGTAAAGTTCAGGTGAGATCAACCGTATTGTCCCCATAGGGCAATTAGTTTCACAATTAGCAGTTCACAAAGAAACATTCATAACATCATTCTTGCAAGAGGAAAACCTCAGTGATCTGGTAGTAAAGTGGAAGTAAATTGATACATTGTTTAAAAACTTCTTGACTTGTTTACTCTGATACCTCTAAATAAAATCCAGTGTATTATGTTGCCCACAGAAAACACCTTTTCTGTTAAGTTATTGATACTTTTTCAAGGCTTAAAGTCATGATAATTTTGGTGGTTTGTCTTTTACCGTACACATCTACAAGTCAGAGTTACTCCTTATCTTTTTTTGTTGTTGTTGTTTATATTTTCTTAGCTCAGTTACTGTCAGTGATACCGGCAACGCATTACTTAGTAGCGCGTTACTCCTAATATGTCCACTTTTTCAGTAACGACTAATCTAACGCATTACTGTTTCCATACAGGTAATCAGATAAAAGTTACTTGTTTGAGTCACAGTGTATTTATATTTTCGTAATGTTCTTAAGTAAAAAATATATTTGGTACATGGCAGCAAAAGCATTGGGAAAACAAGTAACTATAGCAATAAATATGGTCCTACATACCTTCAACAACACTGCTGTTGTCTTTTTCTGTCGTAATCCGAATCAGTTTATCATCTCCTTTACAGTCGCCATGTTTGTTTTGGTCTGAGTCTGAGGGTGTTTCTCAGTACAAAGAAACCTCACCTTGATGGCTAGGAGATACGTCATCAGAGACCACCAAGGTGTGTTCCAATGTTCATGTGCTACTGAGGAATTTGTATGCCATTTAGCTAACTGACCAAGGATACATCAGAGGTGCCATGATGCCTTCCCTCGGTCAAAATGTTCCCGGAGTACAGCGCGGTAGGAGCCAGCCGTATCTACTTTGGGGGGACATTTCCAGTTAAATGTAAGTCAACTAATTTTAGCAATCGGGCTTATCTCTAAAATTATATTATATTATTATTATTATTATAATTATTTAGATTCAAAGCAGTTATATATGGTTGGTTAGTTGCTTAGTAGTTGCTGCTTCAGTTGTTACCAGGTACTAACTTGTTTACACATTTGACTTAACCCACATATATACACAGTTTTTTTTTTAAAGTAAAACGCTGGTTATACATTTCCAGTTCCATGGCTGAAGGAACGTTACTACAACGGGCGGGACATAAACAGAGCACGTAAGCCAGCAGCGGGGCTCACGTAAGTCTGTTCCATTTAACCGTTTTCTTTGACCAAGGAAGGATAGTGTCCTCATCAGCAAGGCGCCTTGCTTACCGAGGTATTGCCTTGGCTTGACTGTATGTTATGCCTCTAAAACTTTTTCTTCAAACAATGGGTCCAGACCATCTTGTTAAAATCCCAAAGGCCTTAACATCAATTTACAGTGAGGAATGTAAGTACTTGAACAACCTGTCATAATTCAAGTTATCCCACTAAGAAATTATGAAGGGGTCTGAAATTCACATTTCTTGTGCATTTACACTGTGAGAGACAGCATTTAAAAAACAATTCAGGAAATCACATTGTATTATAGTTTCTTGTATTTTATTGGTGCAGTGCACATAAGTATTTGAACACCTGAGAAAATCGGTTTTAATATTTTGCACATAAGCCTATCCTTGGTTATTCTGGCTCTGTGCATTGGGTCATTGTCATGTTAGAAGACCCAGCCATGGCCTATCTTAAATCCTAAAGCATAATGTTTCCACTGCCATACTTCACTGTAGGGATGGTGATCTTAGGATACAACTCATCCTTCTTTTTCCTCCAAACCCAGCGAGTGAAGTTTAGACTAAGAAGTTCTATTTTGGTCTCATCTGACCAAATGACTTTGTCCCATGCCTCCTCTGGATCGTTCAGATGGGCAATGCCAAACTTCAGATGGGGCTGGAAATGTGATGACTTGAGCAGGGGAATCTTCCCTGCAAAGCATGATTTTAAACCCTGACTTTATAGTTTTCTCCCAACGATAAGCTTTGAAACTGTGGTCCCAGCTCCCTTCATGTCATTGAACAGCTCCTTCTGTGTAGTTCTGGGCTGACTCCTCACCTTTCTTATTATCAGTAATACCCAAGAGGTGAGATCTTCCATGGAGCCCGAGTCCAAATGAGACTAACAGTCATCTTTAGCCTCTCCTATTTTTAAACAGTTGCTCCAACAGTTGATTGATTTTCTCCAAGCTGCAGGCAATTGCCCCGTAGCCCTTCCCAGACTTAAGGAGGTCCGCGATTTTGTCTCTACGGTGTCTTCTACCAGCTCTTTGGTCTGGCACATGGTAGTAGTTAGACTCTAACTGACTGTGGGGCGGAAAGGTGTCTTTAACAAGCTCAGACACATTCTTCTAATTTAATTAAATAAGGAGCAGAGCTGTACATTTTAAAGGCACAGTAACAGGTCTTTGAGAGCCATAATTCTTGCTGATTGTCAGGTGATAAAATACTTATGTGCAGCAATAAAATACAAAGAAATTATTTAAAGAATCATGTGATTTTCTGAATTGTTTGTAAACGTTGTCTCTCACAGTGGAAATGCATCTAAAATATGAATTTCAGACCCCTGCATAATTTCTACATGGGATAACTTGCAAAATCACAGTGCTCAAATTTTGTGTTCATCACTGTACAATAGGACAAAGTGCTACATTGGACTTTTATATCCTCCATTCAGTTTTTATACTGGCAGCATTGTAAAAGGTAAAGACAAAGAAAGATGAGCCTAAAGAGACAAAGAGAAGAGGGTGTGTGTATAGAGAAAGCAGATTGCATAAGTCTTTCATCTCACATGCCTGACTATGTGACTGCAAAATGCCCAAGAGATGGGGGGATGGAGGAAGGCAGTAAGAGGAGAGGAGGTGGGGGGGAACCGGAGTAAATTGGAGAAAATTAAGTGGAAGAGGGTAGAGAGAGGGGGGATTTCAGAGCGAGAGGGTAAGGGAGCAGGAGGCTGATGGGAGGTTTATAAAAAGGAAAGTGAAGATGATTCAGAGGGTGTATGAAGTAGGTCTCTGTCATTCTACTTAACGCCAGTCACTTCGCCTCAACAGCAGCAAAAGACTACGACTGAAGAGGGGTTTAGATATGAAGTCCAAAAAAAAAGCTGACATATCAGATGCAGCACTGCTTGAAAACCGCTGACACATTAACAAAATGTTGAAAATCAATTGGGAGGCAGCTTCAAAAACTCTTTCAACTTGTCCGGCTGGAAAAAGTGTCTGAATGTGTTTTGCAACCATAATTTGGATACTGCTGCATTTTTTGTGCAGTTTTGATGAAAAATACATCTTCAGTGATAGAACAAATCATTAGTTTAGATTGGTGGGCAAAACAAGACACATTTTCATGTTGGGTGATGGGTTTGTGAATAAAAAAAAAGCATAACCTGCTAAAATTATTTTTTGAATATTTCACTTATTAAATAAATTTGCTTCGTGCTCCATGGAAAGTGAAATTTAAATAAGTGGAGCTGGTGGGGATTAAGCATTCAATTCAAGGACGCTTCAGAAGGACATATTTCTTCTCTTTTTTTACCCATATTTCCTCTTCAGTGGTGGCTCTTTTCCACATGGATTCAGAAAGCTGCATACTTCGACTTTACTTGACAGACACTTCATGGTATGTGGACTACAAAAATCCTGAAATCAGTTGGGAAGCTACAATCAATACCACAATATACAGTACATACCTTGAAAGTCCCTTTTTTTTTAGATCGAAGAACACAAAGTAGTGTATGACTGAGAAAGAAAAAATTGTTTTTAAAATTGTTTTACAAATAATAATTAGCAAATGGTGGTATGCTTTTCTATGTAGCTTCCTTTATTCTTATATTGCACACTTTACAACAGTAAACGCATAAAATACAACATTAGAGACACAAAACATATGACACATTTAAAAACAAGATATTCCAGCAATTATTAATCACTTACTAAGAGGTAGCTCTAAAAAAAAATGAATTTTTAGCTTTAATTTAAGATAACTCATTGTTTCAGCTCTTGGCTCTTCTGACATAAATGGTAGAAACCAGACCAAAAAGAAGTATAAATTTCGGTGCCTTTTTTTTCCCGGAGATGTCAAGCACTATGGATTCTTGGCATCCCATCAGCCAAGAGTGATGTCCTATATCACCAGAAAAGGTAAACATGGATATGTTTTTATCAAAATCAGCGCACCAACGCGGCTTGATTAATTCCTAGAATAATTTTTTTTTAGGAAATTAATGCATACACAGAACACAGCCCTGTTTATAATTCAGCCCGCAACGCATCACCTCTCCTTCCTAACCAGCCAAACAACGGATTCTTGTGTAGCAGCATGTGTTTGTGATCCTAAATGACATGTGAGGGACATATTATTGGCATATGGGCTGATATGATAGTTTAATAAGTTGTCTAAAAGAATTTTCCATCTGCTTCGGATGCCAGCTCACTGAGTATAAATGCTCTGTATTTTTGTGGATTTATATATTTTGGCTCACTGTATAGCGTCAGTACAGTTCAACCGCAGTTACTGCTGTGTTATAAATAAAAAAAATATTCAGAGAAAGTAATGTTTTCTGACTTAAATTAGTGCTACCTATTAGTGTAAGTAGCTGTGTACATCTTCACAATAAGAGTGTTCATTTCCTGTTGTGATGAACCTGTGTTTTATCTTTTGAGTGTTTACTTATGAGAAAATGATAAATTGTGACATTTGATTACTAAGTCTATATTACATTTGGTTTATGTGATTTTTAACACAGACTGTTGATATCCAAATGTTAAGTTTATTCAAATATTTTGGTTAGTTCTACCTCTATTTGTTATTTGAGACCACACATACATTGTGAATGTAGGTGAGTTTAAAAAAAAATTAAATTGATTTATCCTATATTTAATTAAAAAAGAGCTTCAGAATCTAGATTTTTTCTTTATTTACACAGAAAATGTGAGTTTTTTTGGTCACAGGAATGGGGATCAATTCACAGCTACAGATTAATTAGATAAAACATTTTTAAAAGTTTAACAGCCCTACTAAAAAGAAAACGAAGGACGAAGTTTGTATGTTTTCCATCCTTTAAGCACCGATGAAAAATTGCATATTGACATAAAGAAGTTCCTGTACTTAAATTAAGACTCAAACCTTCTGGAATGTTGTTTACATACCACAAGGATAACAAATCTGAACATAAAGCTCAGCTTAAGTGAAATGGTTTAGATCAAAATACTGGTGTTACAATGAGCCAGTCAACAAGACCTATATCTAAGTAAAATTATGTTATAAAATGATATTCACAAAATATCTGTAGTGAGATAAAGCTATTAAAAGTAATAATAATAATAATTATAATAATAATACCCCAAAAGACTTGTAACTGTAATTGAAGCAAAGTACTACAGAGTATTGAGTGGTTCTTGAGTAAAAATGCAATCTTATTTAAATTAGATTGAATCAAACAAATGACCTGTTTAACAAGATTCTCTCATAACATATTTAAAGAGTTCGAGGTTTTCAAGGAGTTTTTTTGAAAAAGGTACACTAACAAGAGGTAAAGTCTATATATTGGCTTGATTTTTGAACACTAATAATAAGCATATGTAATCGCTTATAAGAGCTTTTGTCTATACATTGCTTCTTACCATTTGTACTGTAGGCATGTCAGGATATTTCACATTGTTATCAGCATAAAATCAATTATGTGTCAGCCATATCCTTTATTCTAGTTGTACAGTAAAGAAAACAAAGAATTTCAAACAAATGTCCACATACCTAGAGAGAAATTGGGAAGACAAGTTAACCTAACAGTAAGGATTTTTGGATTGTGTAAAGAAGCCGGGATATCCCCATACGTGCTAAGGGAGAGAAATGCAAACTTCATGCAGAGCTATCCCATGTTGAGATGCAAGCTCAGACCCTTATTGCTACCAGCTACAGTGCCACCAGTTGTAGTAACACAAGTGCTTTCTAGATGAGGAGCCTTCTATCACCTGAAGAACATTTGTAGGATTAAAGAACTAAAGTCAAAAAAGGACCATGAAAAACTCATCCATGCAGTCATCTTTAGTTGGATTGATTACTGCAACAGCGTCCTCACAGGTCTACCTAAACGACAATAGTCAATCAGACAGCTACAGCTGATCCAGAACGCTGCTGCTCACATTCTCACCAGAACCATGAAAGTAGAGCATATCATCCCATTTCTAATTTCCTTTCACTGGCTCCATGTAGGTCAGAGAATAGACTTTAAAATACTCCTACTAGTTTATAAATCACTAAATGGTTTAGCACCAAAGTATGTTGAAGACCTGTTGTCTCTATAGCAACCCAGCAGACCACTCAAGTCCTCTAACTCTAATTTACTAAACATCGCGAAAATTAGAGCCAAATATGTAGAAGCAGCTTTCAGTTTCTATGCGCCACAAATGTGGACTGCAAAGCTGCTTAATCATCAGGCTCTTATCAAAGATTAAAACGCTACAGTTTAGAGCTGCATTTGAGTAATGTTCTACAAAATTGTTGGCACAAAGTTTCTTTTTTTCCATAACTGCTGTTTTTAATCAAATGCTAAATGTTTTTTTTTTTATTGATTCTTATGTTATATACTTAATTGCTGTTTTTAATTTTCATACTTTTACGACTACTCTTTCTATGATTTTATCATATGTTTTTGCTGTTTTTACTTTCTATGCTTTTACCATATTTGGTCACTATTTCTTTATCACCAAATCATGTAAAGCACCTTGAATTCCCTTGTGTTGAAAGTGTGCTATACAAATAAAAACACCTTGCCTTGCCTTTCTTAATGCTAGAGGTTACAAAAACCGATAAATGAAAACAAGGGAGAAGGATGAAATGTATAACACCTGGTAACAAAAGGGGTTCAATGACAGGATAGAATGAGCTTGACAGCCAATGAATGTGAGGCTGAGGTAAAAAAGGTCAACCGCACTTCCGGAAGCAAATTAAAGTATTCCCTTGCCTGAAACCAGTGACTGACAGTCAGGTGTTTGCAGCTTTATTGTTTTTGAAGCTGACATTTTCCATTTGATCTGCCTGTGCACAAAAGGTTGCCAAGGGAAGTCTGAGTGCAGAAGAGTAAATTCCAGACTTGAGTAGTTATTAGCCAAGATATACCTGCAGTATTTTATTTACTGGTGTGTAAAATTATAGTGGAGGGGAAATTAGTACTCTTAGGTGTACAAAAGCATTACTTAAGTTCATGCATTATTCATTAAAGTAACACAGACTTTAATGAAATATGACACGTAATTGCTACATTTCCAGACCTGACCAGCAGATGTCACTGTTGTTTTAAAAACCACAGGCATAATTTGTTGGTTTGTAGATAGGAGAAACTGTGAAAAGAAATATACTGGATCTAACTGTTATTCAAATAAATAAGTAAAGTATTCTGATTAAGCAGCTAATATGAGGAAATAAGCAGTTCAAGTTATCGTTTGAATATCTGTCATGAGTGTTTGATTTCGATTCCAGGCATCTGGTTTAATTTTGTAAATTTAATTACAATGCTTTGAAAACTGCTGTTTCGTTCCTTGTCTATAATTAAAGACCATTATAGGTTCCCAAAAGACCCGAATGGCTCGAATGGGACAAGGGAGATCAGAGCTGCACACACACACACACACACACACACACACACACACACACACACACACACACACACACACACACAGACATTTTTTTTATTTATATTCACATTAGGACAACATATTGAGTTTCAATCAATTATGCAGTTCCATCAACCCCTGATCCAAACAAATTGCCCTATCCCTAACCACTGAAATATTGTAAAGTAAGTAAGTAAAACTTTATTTATATAGCACCTTTCAAGATAAAAAAATCACAAAGTTCTTTACAATAAAACACAACATAGGAGACAGAAAGACAAATAAAACTATTCAAAGGCAAGTTTAAAAGATGCGTTTTTAGCTGCTTTTTAAAAGAGATCACAGAGTCCACAGATCTCAGGCTGAGAGGAAGGGAGTTCCACAAAGCGGGGGCCACTGCTGCAAAGGCTCTGTCACCTTTTGTTTTCAGCCGAGTTTTCTTTGTAACGAGCAGGCCCTGATCAATGGATCTCAGGGACCTGCTGGGGACGTATGGCTGCAGAAGCTCTCTGATATAAAACGGGGCTTGATTGTTCAGAGCTCTATATGCTAAAACCAGAATTTTAAAATGTACTCTGTAGTGAATGGGGAGCCAGTGTAGTTTGATTAATAAAGGGGTGATAAGTGAATGTTTAGGTGACCTAGCCTTGCAGCAGCGTTCTGGACAACCTGAAGACGTTCCAGGGATTTTTTTCTTAAACAGGTAAAAATAGGGTTGCAGTAGTCGAGACGTGATGAGATGAAGGCATGAATGATCATCTCCATCTCATATCGGGACACAATTGCACTCAGCTTCGCAATATTTTTCAAATGATAAAAACAAGAACGAACCAGTAATTTAACATGAGAGTCTAAAGACAGCGCGGGGTCAAGAGTTACCCCGAGGTTTCTCACTGAGGGCTTGATAAAGCATCTTTTTCCTAGCTCTAACCTTCATACAAAGTTCCCAAGGGCCTACATCATGCAAAATCAAGTTTTTGGAGTTTTCAACCAGCTGGTAATGCAATTTTTTCATTAAAAAAACCCAACCAGAGTAGTTTATGGCTTAATTCACACATGTCTGAGTAATCCTCCAGAATTCTGCTCTCTGAGCAGCTGCCGCTCCCTCTCCTAGAAAACGACGAGTGTTCAACTATTGACATCACTAGTTGAAAACAAGGGAGTGAGAAAGGTGGGAGCCCTTTGCATCGGAGGGGGGGGGTTATTACTTGGGTGGAGGTGGGGATACCAGCAGATGGCTCCCATGATTGCACTTTTTCTGGTGCTGTACTCAGCCCATTGTTGCTTTTATTTTTGCTTTTATGTGTGTTCGTGCATGGGAGATGAGTTGGGTTGGGATGGGGGGTGATGGGGTATAGTTGTGATGATGTTTTTATTTTGGGTAGGGAAGGGTGGAGTTTGTGGGGTAATTTTAATCTGTAAAGCACTTTGAGAAGCTATGCAGTTTGAAAAGCGCTTTATATATAAAGTTTGATTTGATTTGAGGTGTCTGCACCACACTGCAGGCAGAGCGGCTTACCTCTGCTAAGGTTCCAAAAACACCCTCCTTCTTCTCACAGCTAACAGCGGCTTCACATTTTTTCGGCAGCTTAAAATATTTTTTTTGTTGGATTTTTTACTTTATATGTGAAAACGCCTGTTTGGCTGCATGGATTATAGGATTTTATTCTAGCTTCCTAAAGAACAGCAGCTGGATCAAAAAACAAAGACGCCTGATTGACAGAGAAGTAAGTGGCTTCATGCTAATGCTAATGTGGGTTAGCCATTTATTAAGCTGCAATCTTATAGCAGCCTTGTGTGATTCATTATTTGATCTGTGCCATCTCAGAATGTTCAGTAAACAGTTGCAACCAACACCCACGGCTTTTTTATATACTGGCCTGGAAAGATCTGCTTAATGGACTCAGCTAGTTGTTTTCAGCTCTGTCGAAAGCCTGGAGATTTAGCAACTGAAATAGGCTTTATCGACTCCGTGTGTTACAAATAAAATAAAATAAACCAAACGTCTAAGCCCTTAATATAACAGAGTTTCATTGTGGTACTTTGTGATAGTAGATAGCATGATACAGTCCCTTTAACTCATAATTTAAAGAAAATGTGGCATTAGCATTTAGCCATGGATACAGCCTGTAGATCTTCAGAAGGTTGGTGATTATACCAAAAAGTTCCTAAAATATAAAATAAACAAGTAAACACATCCAAACAGAGACTAAAATAAATCAGATCAATCACAAACAGCTTTGGAGACGAAATGCTAAAAAGACCTATTCGGAGTTTCCAAAGATGGTTATCCAGATCACCCCCAAAGTCTAATCCCTTATTCCTATTCCAACTGTAGACATTTCTAAAAAGTAATGTATTAAAATCCTCCCTTAAGTATTTATATGTCATGTTGCCTGCTAGTTTAGTCCCCCATACCCAGATGGTGATCCTGATTGGCCACAACAGCTGATCACTTGTTCACATCACACAAAATCTGTTAATAACTTTTTCAGTTATGTTGCTGCTGAGTTTAAAGAAAGAATGTAATATACGACATGTTAAAATCCCGAAAAGAATGCTGAACCTACTGGGATATGCTAAAAAGGGAAGCCAGGGACAAATATATGGACAAAATCGACATTATAAACGGTTTGGATCCATATGAAACACATAATAAAGACTGGAGCTCCGACGACAAGTTGTTGCTGCAGTTGTGCACCACGGACATTTTCGGCAGCCCCTGTTTGTGGTGTGATCGCTTACACTTCAGAACAATTCCGAAGCTACTAGTGTTGGAGTCTCGTGTTGTTTCCAAATGGATGGGGTAAGGAGCAAACTCTGAGCACATAGTAATCTGGACAAAGGTAAGATTAGCCTCGCTCCCATAGTAACTTCTAGTGCTGACAAAATTCGCATATGTACTTTTAAGACTGTGTTTCAAATGTTTTTAGATGTTATACGCTACTATCATATATAAATGTTATTAATTTACTGAGAGGCGAGTGGTATTGCCCACCTCTCAAAAAAGAGGGGTTGTTATAACTTGCATTCTCTGTGTCTTTGATTTGACCCAAATGTAGCAATGGTGCCCAGTCGGGATGAGAGGTGTACATTAATTTGCTAGTTTTCCTAGTAACAATCAAAATTGTCATCCCATAGAAGTTGTGCTGTGTTTCAGTGCATCCGCATTACCCAACCGGTGGTAGGATGTTTTGGTTTGCATGTTGTGGTTGAAGGAAATGTTGAGAACACACTCTCATCAACACTGGGATACTCTGGAAGCAAGGCTTAATTTGCAAAAACAGGATCCGTGAACTGTCTTATTTTGAAAGGGTTTTTTTTCAGGTAAGTGTTTGCTAGCATCCACCTTTACTCTCTGCGCCATTTTTGGAAAATAACATAAAAATGTCAAAAAGACAATCCAACTTACTTTGTTTTGTTTTTATTTGTATCTGTTTTTTTATGTTCCTGATTGTTCACCTAAAAACGTCTCCATCAAGCAATTTTTTCTGTCGGAGAAGTATAAACTAGGCTTTAGCTTCACGTAGTTCCGGGTTAGCTCTGTTAGCTCATAGCTACATCAGCTCAGTTTGACAGTCATCTGCCTCCACCCTCACAGCCCCTCTCTTTCACAGGGATAGCCGCAGAGATAGATTTCAATGGTTGGCCAGATAAAATAGAGGGGTGGTCAAGGGTTTTTATGTTAACTATGTAGCACTAAAAATGTCCGCATAGTCTGTGTAAATAGACATGAATTCGATCAGTTTGTGTTGATGTCACAAAGAGCTCTGATCAGAGGTGTTCCTTAAAAACAGACATATGTCTACTATATGATCTATAGGACACATTTATCTATGATTAAAACATTGTTTGGGTTGGGGCAAATTCAGTTACGGGGCCCGGAGCATGCCACCTTGGGAAAAAATGTGAACATTATAGATTAATATTCAGTAATTTGGTGCAGTCAGAGCAACATCTCAAAATGTAGCTCCTCATTCTACAGGACCTAAAATGGAAATTTAACTATAGAATCCTTTAAACACTGAATTTTTGAATTTAGACTAAAGCTTCTTAGAAAGCCAAAATAATCTAAATATTGTGGATAATGTATGCCTCAAACATATACAAGGTTTCAGCAAATATATTTGTAGTGATATTTTTGGGCACACCTGAGAGGAAGGACTTGTTCCTCTCTCAGTATGTAGTGATCTAGTCAAATAACCTTGATTAACACGCACAACAGGGGTGTTTCTTGTATTAGAGGTTTAGGGGTGCTGAACACCCATACTGCTGCCCAGCCAGGCATGATAACATTCACTGTTGTGTACATTTTTTGCTTGCCAGTATTCTCTGTTTTCTTACCTGCTTCTTCCTGACCTTGCACTCTCTTCTTCCCTTTTTCATATCCTCCTCTATGAACTGGCAAACTACACATATAGAGGGGGAAAAAGTCCTCTCTCTGCTTTTCCCTTCCCTTGAATGAGAGCCACCATGTGGAGCAAGCTCTACAAGGTCTCGGATAGTATTTTAAGCGCTAGCTAGTGCTAGCTCCTTGATGTCATTTATCTGACTTCTTATGTATAGTAATTTTTATTATAAAAAATTTAAAAGCAAAACAATCAGAAATCACATGACAAACACATTCAATTTGTACAACATTAGTTATGTAAATTGAGGTACAAAATTCTTTCAATTCAGGGGGTAAGACAAAGCATACCAAACATGAATTTTGATTACTAAATCACACCCTTCTCCAAGGGTCCCCTACTGCCAAAAAAATGAATGAGAGACAATGGAGCGATAAAAGTTATTTTCTGATCCAGATTGAAATGCGCTGTGGATCGAAAAAATGATGTCCGTGAATTTTAAACACTAATTTTGATGCAGATAAAACTGTGATTTTCGGCCAAACTGCAACTTCCTGAAACAAGACTGAGGCAGAATCTTTTCCACATATAACAACTTTGCAAGGCATATAACTGGGCTAGGTACAATTGAAAATTCACTGAGAAAATGAATGAATGAGAACTTTAAAATCTTGCAACTTCAAGGAATATTCAGTGCTCTGCATAAATGAGTACACCCCCTTTAAAAAGTAGGAATTTAATCAGTAGCTCAATGAACATACAAACAATTTCCAAACTTTCCACAAAGCAAAGTTTTATTGAACTCTTATTTAACTCCATAACATGAAGTTAAAGTTAATAATCTAATTTAGCTCACGAAATCTTCAGTTTTACTTAAATTGGTTGAAGCAAAAATGAATACACCCTGCAACAAAACTACCACATCTAGTATTTTGTATTAGCACCAGGATTTTTAAGGACAGTACCAAGTCTTCTAGGCATGGTCTAGGCAATCTAGGCAACATCTATCTTTTCCATTCTTCAAGAATAACCTATTAGACTCAGCTGTGGTTGAATGCCTGTTAATTAGAAGTTTGCAGTCTTCTCCTAGGACTTTAATTGGGGTGTACTCATTTTTGCAACATGGGCTTGAATGAATTTGTTAGGCAAATCACTTTTTTGTGTGTGCAAATGAACAAATCTTGTTTGCAATCAATGGCCCACATTTGTGGGAGTATTTTGTAGTGTGGTATATCATACAAAATGTTGATTCTGAAAGGAAGCTAAAGGTTTTCTGACAAACGTATGTGGTGTACTCATTTATGCAGAGCACTGTATCATGTTTTCATGTCCAGCCAGAGAGGATAACCTTGTCCATAACCAAGAGCAGACATCCAGTTGTTATGAATAAATTCAAGCTCTAGAGACTAACCATCTTTGAAGGTATTTATTGAAGGCTGGTATTTTTTACAGAGGGAGCCAGGATTCAAAATATTTTGGCTTCATAATGCTTCTTTCTTCATGTATTTTTCCATTTAAGTTACAATTTTTTGGTCACTTTGACTCGCCAGCATCCAAACAAACCTTTGACTATGTTCTTCAGTGTCCTTCTTCCTCTCAGCCTTCAGTTTTTCTCTTTTACTCAACCTTCCCTTGTTCCTGTATTTTCCTCCTCTTCAGCTTCTTTGTTGATGCCTCAGAGATTGATAATAACTTCATAAACAGAAGACTAAAAATTCTTAGTGCACGTGATGAATAAAGGATGCTGTGTGTCTCTCAGCTGTGACGTTTCACAAAATAACAGCAAGTATCCATTTCCATTTTATGTAACCATTGCAGCTGTCAGCACTGGATGTGTGACAGTTCACACTTCCCTCATTCTCTATGCACAAAACAATAACCCCCAAGCTTCTTTTTAATGGTTCAAGTCACTGGCTCTCTGAACACTGACTCCCAGCTGCCAGTCTTTCAGGCTGTCATGTGTGGCTTTCGCAGGCAGATGTGAGTGGATAGGTGTTGTTCTGCTCAATTTTGACCTCCTTTCAGACTAAAGTTTGGCAGCGCAAGATGATTGCTTTGCAAGGGTCAGCAAAGTCAGGAGTAATTTGTCTCATTCTGACAGGTGCAGCAAACAGAGACACAATCACACAATGTCTACATGCTCCACAGCCGCAGAGGCGATGTCTGATTGCCCCAAAGTTACTAAGTAACCCTATACTCATTAATGTACATCATTCTTATAACATTTTGTTCCACACACTGTGCATATGAATATAGATTTGAAACAAGTTGTACCTTAAATTACATACCATATCATATACAAAATTCAAAGCACTTCTGAAACAAAAAGAACCATTTTGTTTCTAATTAAAACCAAGAGGAACTACTATATGTGGATGAAAAAGGGCAACAGGAAGTTGCTCAAGCACCACTAGGGTCTATTTGGGCACGCCACTGAAAAGACAATTATTTTTCTACCTTTTAAATGAAAAGCACTGACAGAGGCGACGCTGCCAGACACTGGTGGCACCATTAGGCAGCAGGTTAAGTGTCTTGCCCAAGACAGTCAGAGCTGGGGCTCGAACCAGCAACCCCCCATTTACAAGACAAACTCCTAACTCATGATTCAGTCACTCCTTGCACAACTGCTGCATGTCTCACTTTTTACCCTCTACCCCCTTATTGCTATTTGTTTTGGTAACAAATTTAATTATTCTGGCTGACAAAGAAGAACACAACTTAAAGGAAAGGGTATAAACGGTGTAAAAATTATTTTGCCCTGTATTAAAAACTGAAGTGTACAATTATAATACATTAAAGAGAGAATCATATCCAGCATTTAATCATGACATCAAACTATGACAAACCTGGATATTATGATGGATCTTTAGAATATATTTTTTTGTTGTCACTAAAATGCTTTTTTTTTCTAAAATCCCACTTCTTTGAACCTTATCTCTATTCAGCCAATAGAGCTGGATCAAACTGACAACCATGGATGCTCACACCTGCGGCCACCTTAAAATTCTAACACCCGTGTCTTTGCACTCTGGGGAAAAAACTGGTGTTTCTACAGGCATGTGAGGAATAAGCAAGCTGCATATAGTAACCCTAACCCTCAACACTCATTTTGTTAGGTAGAAATTCTAAAAACCAATAAAACCAATCAATTAGGTATATTACAAGCATTACTCGAAGACATAAAAACCTGGATGACTCTGAATTTTCTACTTTTAAATTCAGACAAGACAGAAGTTGTTTTCTTTGGACCAGAACCTTTAAAAAGGAAACTGCAAAATCAATCAATTCATCTGGATGGCTTTAATTTGGCCTCTGGTCATAATGTAAAGAACCTCTGTGGGGTTTTTTTACCAACACATGACATTTAAAACCCATATTAAACAGGTTTCTAAGATTTCTTTCTTTCACCTCCAGAATATTGCTAAAATTAGAAACATCCTGTCCAGGAGTGATGCAGAGAAACTAGTCCATGCATTTGTTACTTCAAGACTGGACTACTGTAATTTCATATTAGTTCACAAAATGCAATTAAAAGCCTTCAGTTGATCCACAATGCTGCAGTAAGTTGTGAAGTTATATTGAGTTATGCAATGAGTTCTGAAGAATATTAAAAAGAGATCACATTTCTCCTGTGTTGGTTTTTCTCCATTGGCTCCATGTTAAATCCAGAATAGAGTTTAAGATCCTCCTCCTTACTTATGAAGCCCTTAATAATCAAGCTCAATCGTACATTAATTCAATTCAATTCAATTCAGTTTATTTATATAGCGCCATTTCACAAGAGATGTCATCTCAAGGCACTTTACAAAAAGAGTTATTACAATACAATGTTTAGTGTAGAAATTACAGAACCACAGAAGATTGCGTCGTGGAATTCTCAGCAATCCCTCATACTGAGCAAGCATGCAGCGACAGTGGGAAGGAAAAACTCCCTTTTAACAGGAAGAAACCTCCGGCAGAACCAGGCTCAGCACAAGCGGTTATCTGCCGCGACCGTCTGTGGCTTGGAGAATACATAACAGAGACACAGAAAGAGCAATAGAACTGATGCAGAAGTTTGTTGCAGGACGTGGAGAATTTTCCGTCACTGCAATGCCATCTTAGTCAGGGTCGTCAAGCAGGGCTAATCCGGAGCACCTACTATAATAGAAAACAGGTTAGTGCTTGAATTGACAGCACATCATGCAGTTGGGGAGAAGTAGGAGAGAAAGTAGGAACAGACCCTAATAATGTCCTCCAACAGCCTAGCCTAAAGCAGCATAGGTACTAACATTAACCTGTCTCCTAGCTACTAGGAGACCTGGCTAACAACAATCTGTCTGAGTCCTCCTGACCCGTGGACGGTGTAGGGCCGGTAACGGCCCCCGTCATGCCGGGATTAGAGATCTGATTGTTCCGTGCGTTCCTAACAGAGCACTTCGTTCTCAGAATGCAGGTTTACTGGTAGTTCCTAGGATTTCTAAAAGTAGAATGGGAGGCAGGTCCTTTAGTTACCAGGCTCCTGTCCTGTGGAACCAGCTCCCAGTTTTAGTCCGTGAGGCAGATACTCTATCTATATTTAAGACTAGGCTTAAAACTTTCCTTTTTGATAAAGCTTTTAGTTAGAGTGGCTTAGGTTATCCTGAGCTTTTTTTGTAGTTATGTTGCTATAGGTTTAGACTGTTGAAGGACAGACTGACCACTTTTCTTCTCTCTTCTACTTTTCTCTTCTACCACTCTCCGTATATATTTTTCTTCTGTTATTACGATTGTTAACCCAGTTTTCTTTCAGTATTTTCCCCCCCATAGAAGCTCCACATGGTCTGGTGCCCTGCTCAACTATAAAGTCCATTGCTGAATGGAGAACATCGGTCCAGATGATACTCAAAGTCACCAAGCATCCTCCATGCTGTCTCTTCTCTGTCTTCTCAGACCCCAGACGGTCGTTGCAGATGACCGCTTGTACTGAGCCAGGTTCTGCCGGAGGTTTCTTCTTGTTAAAGGGGAGTTTTTCCTCTCCACTGTCGCTACATGCTTACTCAGTATGAGGGATTGCTGAGGAATTGCTGTGGTTGGAGTCTGCATGATCTGGGCACAACCTCCTGTCGATGACTCATTGCGATTTGCTGGGATTCCTTACATAGAAAAATTTTTTAACTGATTGGAATGTTTGTATAATTGTATTGAAATTACTTTTGTTGTAAAGTGCCTTGAGATGACATTTGTTGTGAATTGGTGCTATATAAATAAGAGTGAATTGAATCGAATTCTAACTACTTCTTGTTGGTGTCTACCACATAACAGTCTATGTAATGTTTAAAAAGATGACTGAATACACAACGGGGAAAAGGACAGAACTCACAAAACCATTAACTTCTAACGTTAAAATAATTAGCTGAGACTGACCTTGAACTAATGGACTGAAGAGCAAATAACAGTTTCTTTAGGCCATTTTTATTAATTATTTTCTAACATCATTTACTTGACAGATATTGTTTCCAAAATAACTTTAATGTACAGTCATATTCAATCAAGTGGAGTATAATTAAAATGTTTATTTAGAAACACAGTACACTAAGAGAAACACATTGATTAGAATAATTATACACAAAGTGATGTTTTGAAGCCTTAAGTTTTGTTAATTTTGATAAAAGACATTATTTAAGAATAAAATATAATATTAGACTAATTGAAAAAGATTTTAGAAAAATGTAGGCTTAAAGAAAAAGCATTTTCATTGCTTTATTATTGGTTATAGGTACTTTTAATCTGACAAACAATCGTTATCGGAATGCATATTCAATCGAAAACTGAATTTGAACCATATACTGGATCACTGATAAGGCAGAAAAACAACTGTTTGCAATTCCGCCTATTGGTGGCACGCCTATTGGCGTGCCACCAATAGGCGGCACACCAACAACCGTCGTTAAGACATGGGGCACAAAGGATCCAATGACATAATGATTCTTGTTCAAGAGGTTTAATAGCTGAGTCTCCACACCAGTTAGTTGGACCAGTCCCAGCCTGGTCAGCGGCGAGCATGAACTGATGAAGCCTCTTGGATAAGAGGTGAAACGTCTTCCAAGACAAATTACCAAGTCCAGTTGCGTTTGATTGAAATTTCCTTGAGATAACCATGACCTGGATGAATGAGAATATTCACAGGCTAACTGTTTGCAATGGCATGCACAGATATACCCTAGGTGGTGCTCGAGCACCTGCACCTTGCCCTCTGACTGAGAAAGTGCTCTATTGTCAAATATTTTGTTTTATTATTATTTTCATATACACTACAGGCCTTTCTTTATGTGGTTCACCACTTTGACATGATCAGTGAGACCAACCCTATACACACACACACTAAAAACAGACACGTGTGCACGGGCCGACATGCGACTATACTCCCATGTTGTTCCCATGATTTGGACAGCTATGAAGCAGAATATTCAAGCAGCATTACGCGCCTATAGCTACAGACTACGGAGACAGCCCCACCTGCCAAGACCCAGGTAAATCTGACAATAATTGACTGCATAATTTCTCTAAATGCATCAGATACTGAGCTTGTTCGTCTCTGCCAAGTAGCAACTTTTTTATCCCATATATAACTGAGCCTAAATTAGCCGACCATCTGTTTAAAGTGACATGCTAAGCAAGGCACTGTGTCAAAGAAAGGCATTATTTGTCTAACACATGAAACCATCTGCTAGTCATTATATGTAAATATAACTTAGGACTGCAAGCACTGAGTGTGAGGTATGAGGCCACACTGTCACGGAGACGTGATGTAGGCTTAAACCTAGTTAATACTATGACGGCAAATTTGCACACAGAAGCAGATGTACTGGCAGACACAATTTTCGTTTATGGTTCTCTGTTTCCTGTGATGGACTGGCGACCTGTCCAGGGTGTACCCCGCCTCTCGCCCATTGACAGCTGGAGATAGTTACCAGTCCCCCCACAACCCCTTGAGGAATAAGCGGTTCAGAAAATGGATGGATGGATGGGTTCTCCGTTTCTTTCTTTCCGTTCGCCAGTGATTTTTCTGTGTTGCAAAGCAATTCTTGATCAGGACAGCAGGGGTGGCTAACTTTTCATGGTGACTCTGCTTACTATCTGTATACTATCGTAGTGTTGTTTTAGCTTTTTCTTCAGCCTGTGAACAGATTTCCTTCTCAAGGAGCAATGGAATACAGAAAGTAAGTTTTGATTAAGCTGTAAAGCTTTTAACTAAAAGTGCCGCTCATAGAATACTCGCATGGAAACAAACACAGCAGCCTTTTTTGTTCTTTTCCTACACCTCCTTGTGTTGAAAATCGCCAAAAGACCAGATTAGATAACTTATCCTTTCAATATAAAGTATGTAGTTCCGAAACACTGCATTAACTACCGATTACTGATTACGCTGTACGGTGATGGAGACGGATAGTTCGAAAATGGACCTTGACTCATTCCTTCCTTGCGTAGGTGACAGAGAGCCCTTGCATCGATGGATAATGGCACTGGGTCAATCCGTCTACATCAGAACGGATTAGTACCGTATGAACTAGGCTTTACTGAGAGAATATACAGATGGCTTGGCATTTTTCACTTAGGGGAATCCATGTATAGTTGTAATACCTTTTGAGACTTTTCCAACAAATCAAAAACCATTTTCACTGGAATGGCCTATTTGCTATATCATAAACATCAATGTATCATCTACTGAATAAATGTATATTTAAGTTGTTGTATTAAATATGTATAGATTGCTAAATTTATTTAAATGCAGTAATTCTGTTACAACTGTCCCAATGCACAGGAACGGTTGTAACACGTAACATATACAATATACATGATTAAAATGATGGGAAGCTGTCAAATTGCAAATGCAAGAAAATTATTTAATGTGTAGAACACAAACACAAACAAATTAAATAAACTTGGTGAAACAATTAGCCTTGAGAATACTGTAAGCTCTAAAGACTGTCTCAGTGTAAAAGATAAGATAAGGTATTCCTTTATTATCCCACAATGGGGAAATGTCAGTGTTACGGGAGCAATAACAAGAAAAAACAATACAGATATAGTATGTATAGATCATTCCATTTACCTTGGTATTTTCATACAAACTGAATGATTTATCAAATCAAATCAAACTTAATTTATATTGTGCTCAAAATGCTTTACAGATTAAAATGCCCCACATACAACCCGCCAACCCAGAATAAAAACATGATCACAGCTTTACCTGGCCTTCTCCCAAAACATTTCCAATGCACGCACACACCTAAAGCAACAGTAAACAAAAACAACATTGTGCCAAGTACAAATAAGCCAGGTTAGGAAACACCATCATGAGAGCCATCTGCATCGGCAGCAGCAGATCAACAGCAGCAGCCAAGGCACTGAGCTAGGGCACCCGGCTGAGATAAAGCTGAGACCCCCATCTCCACCCAAGCACTACCTGGAGAGCACCCATGAACCCACAGCCGACCACTGCTCCCGAGGCAGAGGGCTCTGGAAAGAAGATTAAAATAAGAAGTTAAAATATTTAAAATAAACAGTAGATAATGAGATTACGCAGTAAAATACTGATAAAAACTTTGAGAATGATAACATTTAAATTGATTTATTGTAAAACATTGATAACATGTAATCAAATCAAACATGCAGAGCGGCTAAACAGATAATAATAAATAATAATCGGTTAAAAACTCAGCAAAAAAGGCAAGTCTTGAGCCTGCTCTTTATACATGAACATTCTCTGCTGCCCTAAGGTCCTCCGGCAGCTTGTTCCAGAGGTGAGGGCCATAATAATGAAAAGACGCCTAACCATGAGTGCGCGTCCTGGGATGAAAAGTAGACGGCTGCCAGAGGAGCGTAGATCGGGCCACATTTTTTTGCCCAAGCCCGGCCCACGTCCAACAGAGCAGTAACCGAAACCGACCCGAACCCAAAGGGCATTAAGATATTTATGTCCAAGCCCGACCAGGCCCAACACAGATGTGCACGGTTTATCGAGGGTACGGATCCTTAGACCTGAAAAGTATTTCTGCCCCTGACTCTGAATGGGCTCCTCTGGTCCAGCTGTGGGTCTGAGAGGGCGGACAAGGTGATGCTGAAGCAGATACAAGGAAAAAAAATATCTTACCTGCTATGACTGGATAAGTCAAGTGAATTCTTATCTTTAATTTTAATCATCTTTTGTGTCACATATGTGCGCAAGATGCCCTGCAGCCAGCATAAACAAAGCTGTTGTTATTTTTATGAATAAAAAGGAAATTAATTAAAATAAATAAATATCCCCCCTCTGTTTTTTCACAAATCACACATTGCTATTGCTCTGGTAGAACCTGGATGGAAGTGGAGGTTTTCACCCTCACTCCTCACTCATCCTTTTTAAATATCCGTCCAAACCTGGCCCGGTTGTGATCATATTTGAAAAACCTCTAGTGTTAAAAAGCAGGACTATTCCAACAGCAACGTTTGCTTATAATTTCTTGTATGAATTAACTGACTTAACTTTTCTTAAGATTTTTGATTGACTAATGTATTTCGTTTAAGGTTATACTCCAACAGTAACATTTAGATCACATGTTTTATGAGAAACTCATCATATCTGTTTAGCCATACATTCTTCTATCATAAATACTGAATTATTCATTGCATTCATAAGATTTGCTGTTTAACACAAACACCTATATATATATTATTGAAATTGACTGATCTACTGAGCTTTTACCATTACACTATTAGGCTATGAACACAGAAGAGCTCTTCGTGTATGACCAGACATTTAACAGTCCAGAAGAGTCTGAGAAGAATCTCTGAATAATTTTCGGAATCAGCCCATTTGCAGGGTCATTAGGAGTCTTATCATCCCACTGCTGCACAATGAGCAGTGGGGCAATTTTATTATTCCTGTGTGTCAGTCAGTGCTTCCGGAGGTTTGATTCCTCGCACTAAAACAGAAATGTGGTTAACAAGGGGGACAAGATCAAATCAAGCAACACTAGCCAAAGTATGCAGGCAAACTCCAGTGATTGCAGCACTAACAGTAATTGGGCATCAGTGAATACAGCCGCATCTTTGTATGACCAACTTAAATATTATTTGAAAAGGTTAGTGATGATCCAGGTGGGAAAATTCTTACATTTTTGTTTAGATGTTGCTGGCGGGTCTCAAGAAGCTATTCTGCACATCAGCGTCAACAGCAAACTTGAAACATAAAGCATCCGGCATGGCTAGCCTTTCAAGGTATTTGCAAGTCTCTTGCACATGCCTGCAACAATGTAAAAAACAAAACAAAATCCTCTACCACTTAAAACCAGATAATGTGGTACAGTAGCAGAGACTCTCATCTCCCAGCAGCAGCTGGACAACCTAAAAGTACAGGATATTGTCGGAGACCTGCAACCTTTAAGAAAAATTGAATGCCCAGGTATCATAAACTCAAGGAATTGCAACCTTACTTATTCATTTGGATAATTGTTGCACTTAAAACTCAATTTCTATAATCTTTCTTCAGGCAATAAAGTCGGAAAATACATTTACTGAAATTGAAAACTGAATAAAGTTAGTTGATATTTAAATGTTTTGCACTTTGAATATTGCACTATGAGGTACAGTCTTAGTTTCTTATTCCAGCATGGCTCCTACCTCAGATTTTTCAATAATTACTCCCAAAAAAAACAATAAAAAACTTTTTTTTTGAGAATCTACAGAACTTAAATCTGTCCACTCAATATTCTTTCAGAGCTTTGAAGATGAGTCTTTATGATATAATATAAGGCAGACTCTTTGTTTGGAGTCTAGAGTGTTATCTATGTTTTGTTTGTCTTCTTGTTTTTTTCAACAGAACAACCTGCTGATCAATGCAAGGAAAATCAACAAGTTGGTGGTGGGCTTCCACAGGTGCAGACCCACAAGACTGACACTAGCAAACATCCAAGGAGTTGACACTGAGATAGAGGACGCTTATATAAGTACCTTGGTGTTCCCCTGAACGATAAACTGAAATGGAGTCACAACACTCGGTGTGTTTACATGCAGCAATATAAATTTGAATTATTGCAATTAGAGATGCAATGATACCACTTATTTTTTAAATGATACAATATGACACTTGGATCTGAGTACTTGCTGGTACCAAGTACCAATATTGATACATCTGCCACACAAAAAAAATGCAATGAATTGGTAAATGGATTTTATTTTATTATCTGCTTGTTACAATGATGGTGAGTTAGATGAAAAAAATGACTACAAACCAAAAATGTTAAGTGCAAAAGAAACATTTTTTGTTAAATTATTTTAGAGTTTCCCCATTTTAATTATCAGTTCATGGTATCAGGAAAAAAATGTCTATATTAGATTATCAGAATAATATATAATGCACATTTTGATCTTCTTAAAACAGAAAACTTTTATTGTTTTGTTTCTTTCCCAGGTGCAACAGAAGTGTCTTAAACATCTATTCACTTTCTGTACTGACTTAGTCTGCAGGAGAGAACCGAGTTATACACTACAGCTTGTCATTCTATTATAGTGTCGAAACAGAGACACAGCAGGCAACTATGCATGCTAACCTTCACTTGCAAGGCAAATTAAGAATCACCACGTCTTTGAGAAAACCAGGGTTCCTGGATGAATTAATGCACACATTCCACCTTCACCGCTGATATATAAACGTCTTGTTACGAGGTGATAGTATTAACTTCAAAACCTCTTGGAGACCATCACAAATACAATCATATCTGGCTACCGAACACTTAGGTGCTGATTTATCAATGGTTTGCGCTTGTTAATACCCCTGCAAACTGCACAGCATCGCAAAAGCAGGCTCAAGTTGATCTGTCAACACGGCGCAGAGCACATTGCGCCTATTAAACCCGCATTTATCCATTTAGCGCTTTTGCCCTTGATGAATATGCAATCTGGGCGTTTCTGTAAGAAGACGCAAAATATTGTGAGGAAAATAGGCAAAGAAGTAGGAGTTCCAGGCGCAGTGCGATTTACTCAGCATAAAAATGTTTGCACCGGCTATTTTAACGTCTATTTTGAGCACTTCTGAAAATTATGTCTTAATTTTATGCTACTACATTCAACATAAATTTATTATTGACAAACAAAAAATGTCATTCACACGATATACACTACCGTTCAAAAGTTTGGGGTCACATTGAAATGTCCTTATTTTTAAAGGAAAAGCACTGTACTTTTCAATGAAGATAACTTTAAACTAGTCTTAACTTTAAAGAAACACACGCTATACATTGCTAATGTGGTAAATGACTATTCTAGCTGCAAATGTCTGGTTTTTGGTGCAATATCTACATAGGTGTATAAAGGCCCATTTCCAGCAACTATCACTCCAGTGTTCTAATGGTACAATGTGTTTGCTCATTGGCTCAGAAGGCTAATTGATGATTAGAAAACCCTTGTGCAATCATGTTCACACATCTGAAAACAGTTTAGCTCGGTACAGAAGCTACAAAACTGACCTTCCTTTGAGCAGATTGAGTTTCTGGAGCATCACATTTGTGGGGTCAATTAAACGCTCAAAATGGCCAGAAAAAGAGAACTTTCATCTGAAACTCGACAGTCTATTCTTGTTCTTAGAAATGAAGGCTATTCCATGCGAGAAATTGCTAAGAAATTGAAGATTTCCTACAACGGTGTGTACTACTCCCTTCAGAGGACAGCACAAACAGGCTCTAACCAGAGTAGAAAAAGAAGTGGGAGGCCGCGTTGCACAACTGAACAAGAAGATAAGTACATTAGAGTCTCTAGTTTGAGAAACAGACGCCTCACAGGTCCCCAACTGGCATCTTCATTAAATAGTACCCGCAAAACACCAGTGTCAACATCTACAGTGAAGAGGCGGCTGCGGGATTCTGGGCTTCAGGGCAGAGTGGCAAAGAAAAAGCCATATCTGAGACTGGCCAATAAAAGAAAAAGATTAAGATGGGCAAAAGAACACAGACATTGGACAGAGGAAGACTGGAAAAAAGTGCTGTGGACGGATGAATCCAAGTTTGAGGTGTTTGGATCACAAAGAAGAACGTTTGTGAGACGCAGAACAACTGAAAAGATGCTGGAAGAATGCCTGACGCCATCTGTTAAGCATGGTGGAGGTAATGTGATGGTCTGGGGTTGCTTTGGTGCTGGTAAGGTGGGAGATTTGTACAGGGTAAAAGGGATTCTGAATAAGGAAGGCTATCACTCCATTTTGCAACGCCATGCCATACCCAGTGGACAGCGCTTGATTGGAGCCAATTTCATCCTACAACAGGACAATGACCCAAAACACACCTCGAAATTGTGCAAGAACTATTTAGAGAAGAAGCAGGCAGCTGGTATTCTATCGGTAATGGAGTGGCCAGCGCAGTCACCAGATTTGAACCCCGTTGAGCTGTTGTGGGAGCAGCTTGACCGTATGGTACGCAAGAAGTGCCCATCCAACCAATCCAAATTGTGGGAGCTGCTTCTAGAAGCGTGGGGTGCAATTTCTCCAGATTACCTCAACAAATTAACAGCTAGAATGCCAAAGGTCTGCAATGCTGTAATTGCTGCAAATGGAGGATTCTTTGATGAAAGCAAAGTTTGATGTAAAAACAATCTTATTTCAAATAAAAATCATTATTTCTAACCTTGTCAATGTCTTGACTCTATTTTTTATTCATTTCACAACGTATGGTGGTGAATAAGTGTGACTTTTCATGGAAAACACAAAATTGTTTGGGTGACCCCAAACATTTTGAACGGTAGTGTAATTAAAACTCTAATGGCAATAAACCTCATAGTTATGTAAATATGTACCTCTTTTTTTCCCAAAAAACGCATTATAACTTACTGCGCACTCATCAGGTCTCCACCTGGTGAAAATGCGTTGAGCGCACATGATCCTAGTGGATCCTCATTTGTTTCTCATGTAGTGGTTAACCTTTCTGGAGTCCAATTAATACTATGTAATAATCATTTACAATACCACAATGATCATTGTTATTATATATATGACATTTTAAACACAAAATTCAGACATGCAGCAGTTTTAATCAGTCTAACCCTGCAATATGATGTGTGCATGCAGCAGAGAGCAACATGTGTACACGGCGTGAATTACATTTATTACTGACAAACGAAAACAGAGCTCACAGCAGTTTCGCTTAATTTCTAAAAGACGCATTATGGATCCATGCGTATTTTTTTTCTCTCCTCTCTCTAGCCATGGTGCACCTTACATTAGTGGCCACAAACTCTTCATTTGAATACTGCTGCTTGTGCCAATTGAGAATTGCTTATGCAATCTTAGTAAATCACCCTCAAATTAAGGACAACCCACTTGCTCAAACTTTTGGCGCCGCATGTCATTTTGCGGTCATTATCAGGAATCTTGATAAATAAGCCCCTTAGTTTTCTAAGACCAAAGATATCTTCAAAGATAATCTCTCATCTCTGATATTTTTTTATAACAGCTTCGGGCTAAACAGCACTCCTAACAGGTATAAAATCCCAAGGACAGAAAAGCCATATATCAAACTCAGGGAGATGTATGATTGTATTTGGTAACTGGTTTGATATTTGGATGGTTAAATTCCTATCATGTATGTTCAGTTTAGAGAACATCATATACCTTAGTTTTCACTTAGCGAAGTATGAAAAAATACAGTTTCTTTTTCCTTTCTGGGGGTAAATTTATCTGAACATAGTGAAATAATCTGTGTGTGTGGGGGGGGGGGGGTATGGGGTTACCAGATTATATATTACTATAACACTAATCTCAAATGTATCAAATCAGACAATATTTTCCACATTTATTCTTTATCAAATTAGAATTATTATATATGTACATAAATGGAATTTAAGAGGAAAAACTTGTAACCAGCTCATCAGATGCAATTGATTAACAAATCATCAACAAGTGGAACAACAGACAGAATAATAGATGCTTAACTGTCCAAATACATTTTGCAAAGCGACATTATAGCAGTTGGTTGGTCTGGAATTGTGTGTTAACCGGAAGGAATAGACTTCAGCAGTAAGGAACGGCTCAATCACATTAATTTCAATTTTAAGGCAATTTCTAAAACAAAAAAATCGTAGTCAATAATACCTCAGCAAAATGGAATATTCATCAGTTAAAGATGTGTTTAGAAAATTTCAAATCTTGCCAGCAGGAGACAGAAATATTACTCCCAAGGTTAGAGCATGTAGTGCTTGGGGAAATTGCAAATACAGATCCACAGCAGCTGCATCTTATTTATGATGATTATGATTTATGATTATGCTCACTTAGCATTTAAAATATTGAAGTTTATGGTTTTACTATTATAAAAAGACATAATACTGGCTTGCTGTGAAGTGTTCCCAGAACTCTCTGTGGTAGCAGGACTTCGACTTGTACAGTTGCAGAGACTGTAAATTAACCCCTAAACACCAGGAGTAATTTCCTTTAATTAGTTGAGCTGAAAATACAGATGCTTGGCCATAATACTTGGTGCAATGTGGGAATATCCAAACAGCTCATAAATGCTGTAAAGTATGGCATTGGAGAAGTGATGATTTTGGCATGCTTTACAACCACAGGACCTAAACAACTAGCAGTCAGTACAACAACAAAGTATTACAAAGTAAAAAATGAACAGCTGTAGTTTGGCCAGTACTGACTCATGTAAACAGATAATGATTGCAAGGTGCCATTTTCAGAACAGAATGACGAAAAAGAAAAAGAAAATCTAAACTTTAAAAAGGCAGGTTCTAATTTCATACTTCAGCCTAATTTAAATCTGCTATACAACCTTGAGAGAGCTGTGCAGAAACAGAACTGAAGCAACACCTCCAACCAGAAAGATGTCAGAGTCTAATAAAGGCCTATGATTAAATAAACAGAAATAATAAATTATTGTGGTGAAATGTAGTTCTTCATGCTTTGAAATTATGGTGTGCCCTTGGTTTCTCACGATAATATTTCCATTCTAGTTTGTTTTATATATTACATGATGACAGTGCCTGCTAGAATACATCAAAAGCAATTATAGACCGGATCTCTGTATCATGTCCTGAGATGCAAAAACCTTGACATTAAGGACGTTGTGCTTTCTTTTTAACATGTATGTGTGAACACTTAGGTCTCTTTGTTATGAGGAACACTTTCAGGTTCCTCTGCACATATCCAAACACAAGCACACATCACTGCAAAGTGCTGTATCCAGGTAATGATTGTATTAGACTGAGAGCTGTTACTAGGTGTCAAAACACGATGGCAATAAATGTACCAAATCTTGCTCATTAGTTGTCTATAGATTTAATTAGCAGCAGAGTGCAGAGACGCTGGCTTTATAGATGATAAAAAAATAAAAGACGACTTAATTTAGCAGTTTTTTTATTCAAAATGATGTTGTTATTTAAAAATGAAGTTTTTATTTAATGTTGCTCCGTTTATGTTGCACATATTAACAGTTATCCTTTGTGTTCGACCAATAAAAACTCATAAAGACAGCGGTCTGTTTCTGTAAAATGAAGTCAGCTTTTTGATATATGATGTGCACAATTCGTGTAGTCTTGGAGACGCAAATTAGGCTATTTTGCAAACATAATTGTCGCGCAAAAGAAAATTAATTCACATTATTCTAATAAGGGCTGTTATGTTCGGAGATCTAAATATATTTTTTTAATTAATATTTAAAGTGAAGTCCAAATCCATTAGGCTGCTATGGAGGAAGTTGCTCACAATCTGCGCGTAAGTGTCCAGTGAATCATCCACTGAATCATGGGACTGTAAATCATTATGCGCCATTCCCGGTAAAACCCCCGTTCCTACAGTCTGACGAGCTGCTGTTCCCCGGTTTATCATAGTAGCTCGAAAGTTCACTCCAGAAACATGAAAAGAGGACGACGGATTGAACCGAGGGAGGGATGAAGACGATCCATTTCTAATTCTCAGCTGTCTCTCACCCATTTTCGGATTCCTGCGCGGAAAACTGGAAGGAAGAGGATTTTACTGCGCGTCTATCTCCACCAGTAAGTCTAACACTGCGCACAAGTTGCGGTTTAATTTGTTTAAAAGTAAAACATTTTAATGGAATGAGTTATAATCGTGATTTTGAGTGAGAAATTTGCATTTTATGTAAAAGGAAAATAAAGTTCCCTGTGTGATAATACTGAACAACAGGTGTTTTCCTGCACATCCACTGGTAGGCTGATGTTTTAGATAGATGTTCCCCGTTAGGCTACATGAGGACAAACGATGCACAAATTAGTGCGTGCTTCCGTCTGTAATGAAATTAAACATTTTGCGCTCATTACGCATGATTGTATTGTAGCATTTACAGAGAGAGCTGAATGTCATCCGGTTGCTTTCTGGCGCGATGAGCCTACGTGCAGCGCTCAGCAGGTATATTCCTCCTGCTGTTTATTCCTTACGTTGTCTTGCCTGTGACAACAGTGAGTAAGACGGTTGCTAAATGTTTGTGTTGCGGAGGCAGGTATAGTACAGACACCAATGCGCATAGGATGGAAATTATACACAAAAACTTTTACTACACTTCTGATTTTAATCCAGAGATATTTTTGGAAGCTTCAGGTGAGATTCTTAAATTAGATACTATGAGGGACAATACATTTGCAGCCTATACTTTCTTTTTCATATCTGCTATCATTTCATACTTTGTAATGTGGCTTTGAAAAGGCTGCTGAAATGTGCCTTTGCTTGTGTTTACAGTTAAGTGAAACGCCTTCCAAACCTGAAGATGGAAAATCTTTATACCATCAACCTTTCAGTTCCCTTTTTCATGTTTATAGCTGACCCAAGTGCAGTGGAATGTCCAGACTTTTTTTTCAAGGGTGGCACAGGATTTGCAGCTAGTTCTGGTGGGGTGGCACCCGTGAATCAAGGATCCGCAGTAAATATATATATATATATAAATGTCTTAAAATAACAAAGATATTTCTCAATCTTGTAAAACAATTGCTGAAACTAAATGTATTCTAAAGCATTGAACTACAACACCGGACAACTTGCAACAGACAGCACAAAGCACAAATGTAGCATGTCAAATTTTCTCTTTAATAATGTTAAAATTGTAACATTCATAAACCTTCCTATGAAAAAACAAGCTTGTGACCTCATTTAGTACTCGACAGGGGGTGTGCACCTGGGGTGGCCTATCGGATTGTAGGGGTGGCACGTGCCACCCCAGGCCACCCCCTTTGGCACGCCACTGCCCAAGTGATAGCGACTGAGCTGCTGCCAAGGCCAGCAGAGGATCACCAATTCTAATTGAAAATTTAGACTATCAGAATGAATCGCCATTTAAATGTGTTCTATTGTGGCAAATGTTTCAGTCTTCAAAATTTAAAATCTAAATCTATTCTTAAAATTTGAAAATGGATAATTATACTAGTTGCAATAGTGTGCTACTCTTCCTAGAAGTCATAAATCAACATTGCTACTATAATTTTTTTCTGTTTATTTCATTATCATTTTATGCTTCCATTTGATTTTCTGATATTATTTAATTTAATCAAAATTTTTTATTAGGGAAAGGTGATCTACAGATGCTATTTACTCACTGACTTACATTAGTCTGTGCTTTGACTAGTTGGCTCCCGTTTTCCAACTTTCGAGTCCACATTGAAATGCTGTACATCAAAGACAAGGCGTCTTTACCAGACCAAATGAGTTATCCCCCCCAAAAAAAACGTTGTTTATACATTCTGTTGTTGCTTATTTCATTACTTGTTTGAACTGGAATTGGGGTCTCATGCTATCTTCTTCCTATTAAAACATGACAAAACAACACCAACAACTGACCTTTCCTGCTAACATGAGCGAACAATGACACATGTTAAGGAAACACCACTAATCCTATTAATGCCCAATGCTGGTTTGTGGGTTTTTTCCCCACACTAAACAATAAATGTATATAAATAAATAAAAATCTTCCCTTCCTGCTTGTGTCATCAGTGAGTAAACATCTATATACAGACAGACCGATTGAATATTAACAGGCAGACAGATTACATAATTATGCTAATGTAGGTCTTATTAGCTCTGTACTTTTTATGTTTTTTATAGACATTCAATATTTTAGGTATTTAATTTGCTAGTTGATTAAATTGTGTGCTTATATTTAATCTTTCTGCTTTGAAATTATATGACCACAGAAAGCTTGACATGAAATACAACTCAATTAAAATATTACTTAAAAATTAGAATCTATGTACAAATAACGTCAATTGCACCCATGGCAACTGGCTTATTTTTGTCCATTCTCATAAAAAATCGATACCCCCAACTGCTACAAAGAAGTCTTTTACATCACCAAAGCGATATGTTTTAATATCACTTGGTGCACTTTATCATTCTGAAGTGTTGTTGTATATGATTTTGAAAACCCCAAGACGTTACATCCATCATATGGCACTGGAGACATTTTAGTGATGGCTCCTTTTCTGCTCTGTTTTTCTGATGCTGGGTTGGTGATGGGATTTTCTGCCCTTTTCTTGTGTAAGTGTTGAAGAAAGCCAGTTGGACAGTGAACAAGAGAAGGATGAACACAGACGTAACTCTCTTCAAAACTGCTGAGTTCACTGTTGAAGCAATCCAAGAAAATACACACCATTATGTAGACCTCTTTCTTTCTTTTTTTCTTTCTGTCTGTGATTGAGGTCCAGATTCGACTTTGATTTCATTTTTGAAATAAATTGACAATAGTTTCTGTAAACAATTTATTTCACCATATTTTCTACAAGACATAAAGTGGTAAATGGTATAAAGTTTTGGAAGGGTTTTACTTTTTTATTTAGCCTGTTGGTAGTGTTTGTGACTTTCTTTCTTACATTTTTTTGCTAATGTAATCATTCCAGTTATATATTTATACAATTTGTTGCATTAAATCCATAAACACAAAGACCCACTCAACTTCAAACACAAAGTAGTGGATATTTGTGACATTTTCATTATGCGAGAGGTGCGTTTATAATCATCCTCGCAGAGTCAATAATTTGTCTGCAATTACAGCTGTAGGTCTTATGGGGTATCTCTCTATCAGCATTGTAACTGATTAATCAAAACAGCTCAAGCTGAGTCAGATTGTGTGAGTTTTTAAATATTTTCTCCTAATCTTACCACAGATTCTGAAGGTAAGATGTGGACTTTTTCTGAGCCATTCTAAAATATGAATATGATTTGATCAAAACTAAGCTGTAGCTGTGTCTTTACAGCATTTGACCTGCTGGGTGGTGAACCTTTGCCCTAGTCTCTGCATCCTTTAACATTGATTCTTCCAGATTTGGCCTTTATTTAATCCGCCTATCTTCACATTAACTCTAACCAGCCCTCTTTGCTCTGCAGACAAAAAGCAACCCCACACCATGTTGTTACCACCACATTTATAGTATATGTAGGTTTAAGGGTGAGATATACTAAAACGTTTAAAAACCCAGCGAACCTTCTTGTAAATTTCTGTTGAGTTTCCTATGTGGGTTGTGAAAAACTTCCTTTAGAGTTTCTTTCTTTCTTTTAATAAAACGTTCTTCCTTGATATTTTGTCTTTGAATCTGTGTTACTCATCCAGATAAATCATTGTCTCTTTGGCTGCTTCTCTGTATAATCTTGTCCATCCAGACCTGTCAGTATAGATGAAGAGCCCTGTCTCAGAAGGTTAACAGTTTTTTGATGCTTTTTTCCATTATGAGATGATGGGATAAATAGTGTTCCATGAGGATGTTCAAAGCTCAAGTTATTGTTTTGCATTTGCACATCTTATGTTATATTATGTTAAACTTCTTTACTTCATCTCTGACATTTTCCCTCTTCGGCTTGATTGCATCAACTCAAATCATTTCACTAAATCTTTAAATTTTTCGTGTGTTTTGCAGATGTTTCGGATTTTGAACAAGATACACCAACTGACAAAAGAAACACTCATCAATGCTGAAGATGGACTGTTCTTTCTGCAACTGGTGTAACCAGAGTGCTGTGAGGGACAAGAGCAGTAAATGTTTTAACTGTAGTGGCCAAACAATCAACTTCTCTCCAGAATGGGACTGGATATATAAAAATTTTATCTAGCACAATGGAATCTGGTCTGTCACCTTTTACAGACTTTCCAGACCTCAAGCCCAACAGCTATGCCAACAACAGCAACAGTACCTCGAATAACCATTCATATGGTGATGAACCGTGGCACAACGAAACTCAGACCCTTCATTACCACTTCCACAACATTCTCCTTGGAGTATCTTTGGGCCTGTTATCACTCCTCACTATCATAATGAACCTGCTTGTCCTCTATGCGGTGAAGAAAGAAAAGACTCTCCACACCGTGGGGAACCTGTATATTGTTAGCCTGTCAGTGGCAGATCTGATTGTTGGGACAACAGTGATGCCCCTGAATTTGATGTATCTGCTGGAGGATGAGTGGAGGCTGGGGCGAGCGGTGTGTCAGTTTTGGCTGATCATGGACTATGTAGCCAGCACAGCATCAATCTTTAGCCTGTTTATCCTGTGTTTGGATCGCTACCGTTCAGTGAGGCAGCCTCTGAAGTATCTAAAGTATCGTACACGGGGAAAAGCCAGTTTGATGATCTCTGGGGCTTGGTTACTCTCACTGATGTGGATTATTCCTATTTTAGGATGGAGGTCTCTTACACATGTAGACCTTAAACCTGAGGAGGAGAACAAATGTGACACTGACTTTCGTTTTGTTACATGGTTCAAAGTGATAACAGCAGTTTTCAATTTCTATGTACCCTCAGTTCTGATGTTGTGGTTTTACACACACATCTACCTGGCGGTGAGGCAGCATCTAAGAGACAGAGAGAGAATCATTCATCCAGCAGATTCATTCGGAGAAAATGAGAATGGAGGCAAGGCCCCAAGCCCTAAAAAAAGTGACTCAAAATCGCTCCAGAATGAAATAGAGGTCTGCCACAAACAACTTAAAAAAGACAGACTGCTAGACCAGAACACTCTTGACCAGACATATTCCCTGGAAGATGGTGAGAAAACTAAAGCTGCTTTGTTTAGAACTCACAGGAAAATAGGTGTAAATTGCCAACAGACGTCACTACTTTCCATGACAAAGCACTTTAGAATGACACGGAAGGCGAAACCATGTTCCCTGTCCCTTGAAGTGAGGCAGGTAGGCTCAGAGCTTCCCCTGAGCCAGCCGTCTGTGCCACAAGATATGACATGTTCAGGTGAAAACAATGACAGCAAACATCAAGCCTCTCTCAATGAATGTCATGTCACAATGACAAACTCTATGAGTGGAGTCTGCGGTATCAGTCCAGTGCCAGATGTGCAGAGGTACACAGATGTGCTACGCAACAGCTATGACCCCAGTCAGGCTCTGCCATGGCCTGAGGAAAGGATAGAGGATGCCAGAATGGACTCAGATAATGGAGTGACTCTGAAACAGGCATGGCACAAATTTATAGACCAATCACGACATCGAATTCAAAGTCTGAGGATCCATAAGGAGCACAAAGCTGCCAGACAATTAGGTTTCATAATTGCTGCTTTCTTACTGTGTTGGATACCTTACTTCATAGTTTTCATGGTCATGGCTTTCTGCCCAGAGTGCGTGCACCACGATCTTCACATGTTCACCATTTGGCTTGGTTACATCAATTCCACTCTAAACCCGTTCATATATCCACTCTGCAATGGAAACTTTAAACGGATCTTTAAAAGTATTCTTAAGATCAATTTGTGACTGATGGGACTCAAAGAGCAAAGAATCCCACAAATTCTGAGTTGTTAAAGTGTTACAAATACTCATAGATAAGACAAGAAATCGTAGACTGTCTTGGAGTACTTTTCTTTAGATGTTTATAAATTAAATGCATATTTTGAGTGGCAGCTTGTTTTCTACATTGTGTGTCAGATTTTATTTTTGTAGGGTTTACAAAGAGTTTTTTTTAAGAGTAAAATTTTATTTATTTTGTCTGGTTTGTTGATATTGATGCATTGTATCCAGAGATAAAGGTATTCATTCTTAAGAGCATAGATTGGATTTTGATAAAGTTAGCTTCTATGGAGTGGTTATCAGCATTAAACATTGAGCTTGCAGTAGACAGAGAAAAGGGACATCTTAATTTGGAGAAAGCGAAGGAAAGTCGTGACTTTGGAGTAGACCTAGTGGCTAGCCAGAGCATAGCAAGCCCTAAAATGGATTTTTGCTAACCTAAAGCAAGCCAAATCTTTAAAAAATGCATACAATTAATGACAAAACTTTCATCTGCTTTCGGCTCATCCTTATTAGCGACCGTCACTTACTCAATGCAATCAGTGATCCTCAGTCGTTCAGCGGATGCTCAGGAGAGGGATTGCTGCAAAGTTAACTACTCAAAATAAATGGATGGCCCTCCTTACATGGGAAACTTTTTACCAGTTGGCACAATAAACTGCACTTCACTGTATTATACATTTCACTGATTTGTAATGTGTTTAACTGTATTTGAACTTGTTTTTTGACTGAAGTGATATTTTTGTTTATTAATAGAATCTGTCTGTTAAAGATGGCATTTGTTGTGAATTGTTCACATTCATTTAATTTAATAAATTATAATGAACTGAATTTATAAACTGTTACACCAACATCACTTTATAAGAAGACTACTCAATATGCTGTAACCAGTCTAAAAGTCTATGAACTCATAACATAACAAACTCTGGAGAACAAACATTTTATATGAATTCAAAAACATGCAATTGTATTGTATTTAACACTTCTTGACTTTCCTTCGGTTACTCTTGGTGTCTGAAATAACATGTTCTACTTTGCATGTTATAACAGACTAATGCCCCATTCCAACTAGGGCCAGTACGGTACAGTATGGAACTGGTCAGTACGGGCTGGATTGGGTAGGTTGTGTTTCCTTTACCATCTCAAAAAAACTGTAGTGGGCGTGGACATGGGCAGACTTAGCTTAAAAAAGCTCCAGAAAAAATGCATCTCTCTTCTGTTGGTGAAGAGTTAATTGTTGGAAAAAAATGTTTAATGAATGTACTAGACTTCCATAGCTCAGAGTGATGTCAATCTAACCATCTTGTTTTACAAAGATACTTTTGCAGCTTGTTTTTAGTTGGACATTAAATTCAAGTCAGCTCCAGGAAAGGATGATTGCAATAAAAGCAGGTTTTTGAAAATATTTTTATCACTTGCAATTTCTTCTCACATAAAAACAAACGGTAGGAAAACATTTATTAAAATCTGAAATTGGATTCAGTATGAAAATAATCTGAGACTTAATCTTTAAACCATATCACCCAGCCCTACCTCCTAGTGTCTGTGTAAATATTCACCCTCTATACTGACCCTTTAATACTGTATTATAAGGGATGTTTGGCCCTTGTTTATTAATGTTAGTCAGGGGAATCATATTTTGACACAAAAATAAATAACAGAAATGGTTGGTTAAAAAATATTAAATTAGAAGTACTGCTCTGCCATTACAATTGCGTTTTTGGTTTCATTTATTGAAATACAAAACCTAAAACATCCACCACAGCATGTTTTCCTTCCAGATTTTACAACATCTCAGTAAAAAATATGATGATCTGTGATACATGCTGAACAATGCATTGAAGATTGAGAATACCTTGTGCATTTTTGGGGAGCAAATGAATCAACGGAATAATTATTCCTCCTATCTTCATTAATTTATTGATCGTCCACACTGTTCAGCACTAAACATACAGAACTGATCTGCCTACTGTCTTGATGTCAGAGCTTGGGTTTAAAAATAAAATATAAATAAAATATTGTTTATCGAGAATTTTTTTTTTCTGAAATTAGAAAGTCACTGTCTCAACATTGTTTTAATGCAAAAGTGATACCAGTCTAAATAATATCTTTAAAAAAGCACTCACATGATTTACAACGGAAGTTTTGAAACCGGACTTATCTTAGAATAGAAGATATTTGTTTAGCTCTCTGACAACTTCAAAGTTTTATCCAAAGTGATTCAGTTCAGTGAGCTGAATAATTCAGGTGAGATAGATCTCCTCACATTTACATTTGTGAAAGGAGGACAGCTTTTTTATTTCTAATATGCTATAAACCGGTAAACAAATGCTTGGCATAATGTATTGGCAGAATCTGTGACCCAAGGTGACCCTCTTTGTATCAGTGTTCTTGCAACTACTTTATTTTTCTTATCATCCACTGTGAGTAGAAAAGAGATAAATCTGGGCCCTCAGTTTTGAAGAGGAGCTATCAGAAATGAGCACCTACTGTGGTGCAAAAAGGTATTTTGCAGCCACTGATTGCACAAGCTGTCCAACATAAGATAAGAGAGGTCTGACATTTTTTATATTAGGTTCACTTCAACTGTTAATGACAGAATGTCAAAAATCCATTAAAATTATATTTTATAATTTTTAAAGAATGTGTGTAACAGTGCAGAAAAGTGTTTAATAACAAAAGTTCACCTTTATACTTGGTAATTTAGTTCCCCCCGCCTAGTTCTGGGCTGTTTCCTCACTGATTTCAAGATCAGGTGTAATCCACGAGGTGAGACCTTGCATGGAGCCCCAGGTTGTGGGGGATTGTTGGTGAACTTGTATTTTTTTTTTTAGGTTTTTTTACATTCTGCCTCCCATTTGAAGTGTACCTCTGATAAAAATGTCAGACCTTTCTCATCTTTTAAAAAGGGACAACTTGCACAGTCTGTCAGAAGATCTTCAGCGCCAACCACATCCATCTGTGCCACTCTCCAAACCTGTCATTCATTGGCCACACTTCCATACTTAAAAAAACCTCCATTCACCTCCATCTCGTTAAGTCATCTGCTCTGCCAGGCCTGAACTTCTTCAGAGATGACCCAACCATGTTGACCGAAGTCCAAACTAGTCTGCTTCATCTGCCTTGCATCCTGTCAAATCTGCCCAGTCATGATATCCTTTCATCATCCTCCTGGTTTTACACTTGAGCTCTTGTTCCTTGTAATAAAAATCCAACAAGCAACTTACTGCCTTCATAGTTTCCTGAGGGGATGATTGAACCCCCTGTCAGTACACTTTGCAGGCAATAAGTAGTTTGTTGGATTTTGTTGTCTGTTTTTACCAGGCTTTGTCTGTTAGTTAGTAACATAACTCCAAACATTTATTGAGAGATTTCATTAAATTTTCAGGAACTGTGGGACCAAGAACGAGTGATCAGATTTTTGGGTTGATCCGGATCACAATCAAGGGGGGGTCAACAAAAAAGAAAGAAACAAACAAACAAATATTTAATGAAAACTTGGAGTATTAAAATATGAACTACTTTCATGTTAAAGATACGAAAAAACATGAAAAAATAGTTCACTTTTTACCATGCTTTGTATTCAATGGGTGTATTCAATACAAAAAGTTTTTAATTTAAAGGAAAGGAAGCATATTATAAGGAAGTATGATGAATATAAACGAGGCAACTGAAATAATATCATAATACTGACTGATAAAAATGTATTTCTTAAAAAGATGATGAACATGAAAAAATCAACAATAGCAAACCTTCTCCCACTGGGATTTTTTTTCTACATCTATTTCCTGTTTTAGGATGTTATGTAGCACCTTTTCCCATATCATTATCCAAAGTGTAACATATATCATTGCACAGCCCTCTGGGACACCAAACCAGGAATGTGTGATTTATGTAATATGTTTTTATCTTGTAATTTTTCTTAAGATGCAGCTGCATACATAATTCAAACAAATCATGTTGAATCTTACAATATAATACAGTATACAACTAAGCTGGAGATGTTTACCTGAATAGGTAGGTGTCAAAAAGTAGACACTCATTTTACATT
The DNA here is from genome assembly GCA_028564705.1 of Apricaphanius iberus. Lineage (NCBI taxonomy): Eukaryota > Metazoa > Chordata > Actinopteri > Cyprinodontiformes > Aphaniidae > Apricaphanius > Apricaphanius iberus. The sequence continues at coordinate 642,428 of JAPXFQ010001740.1, read as the reverse complement.
GTTTTTATTGTTTTATTGTTCTCTTAGGTTGAAATCTTTAGTGTACAGCCACGGGTTTCGTTTCATTATTTTTTACTCATGAAGTTATCACTATAAACACAAATCAAAGGCCATGAATTCTTAATGTATGGTTTAAATAATGCATCTAATTATGGACACCAATTATTCCCCAAAGACTCCATGTGTAAGACTTGTAAAATGTGTCTTCATCCTACTATAGTGAAGCAAAAAGCAAACACAAAGGACAAGTATGTTTGGAGTCTCTATATGTACCTGTGTTTTTGTCACGTTTGAGGCTTCTGCGTTGTTATTCAATGGGTCTTCTTTCTATCAATACTTGTGTGAACTCATTAAAAAGAGTGCATTTAACATTTCAGGACTTTTTAAAAATATTGTAGGCATATGCTTAAATACTTTAAGCTGCCAGTGGAATAAATAAAATTAGACTGAACTTTTTGTCTGTTCTTATTCACACAATAACGCAAGGTTAGTTCCTTTTGATAAATACCTCCACCATGGAAGCTATGATTTTGCCAGGGTTTGTCTGTTTGTTTTTTTGTTTTTTAGCAACATAATTACAAAAAGTTTTAGATGGATTTTAATGTCGATTTCACGAATTGTCCGCAGTGGGACCAGGAATATGTGATTAGATTTTTGGAGTAAGTTGGATCAACGTCTGGAGACGAGGGACTGAGTTGCCTTTACGGAGATCTGTACTCTACAAATGCTTTTCTGTTATAAAGATGCAAGATTGGTTTATAATTACTGATTGTTTTTAGCAGGTGTTATATATTTTCTTGTCTTTTGCATTCCTTTTATTTGGATGTATTCATAACATTGTCATTTTATTTCACTACACAATTACCACAGACATCTTAGATTTCTTAGCATTTGTTGAATGGATGGGTTACATATAGTAAGAATTTTATTTCAGTTCTGCCTTTGAAAATATACTTACTTAGGAAATTGGTGATGGATGCAATATTAATTTACTCACTCTACTTTCTCAGTCCAATCACACACCCAACTGTTTATGTGAGGGCTCCAAACCAAAGTCAACCCGGATAAACACCCTTACAGGGCACTGCAGCAGATCACAGCATAGAATACAAATAAGGCCAAGCATACACCATTATCAATTATTGCATGCAACATTGCAAGCACACTTGATGTAACGGTATCTGTTGGCATTTAACTTTAACTAAATATCCCACATCATGTTTATACATGTGATCAAAACAGCATAAAAGTAAACATACAGGAAACTAGATAGAAAACTAAGTAAAATGTATACATTAATAACCAACAAAGAGCTAAATGTGGTGTTTTAGTTTTGGCACCTGTGCTGTGTAAGTAGCAATACAGAAGCCAGTGGCTCTTCCTAGCCAGCAGGAAGCTTCTACAAGTTGGAGAGCAGTAATAGATCTTTCACTTCACTATATTTCTCTCTATTCTGGCAAAAACAGCGACCTATACCCCACATCTAGTATCATTGCCAGCAACCCCAAACAGTGTGTGACATCCACATTCCTAAACTGAGGGTGAAGACGGCTGCTTGGCAGGGATTTGTCTCCCAGGACATGACTCGCTCGCGCAGAGTCTGCTGTTTAATGCTGCTCTCGCTGATGTGCAACCACCGCTCAGATTACCCTTAGTGTTTACCACAAAGCTACTCATCAAAGTACAATTTTTACATGATTTTTGTGGATTTAACTTGAGTGGAGAAAATTATTTTTGAGTTGGAAAAATAGTACTAAAACTAACAACCTTTTGGTTGATCAGTTTTATCCCATGAATGTGGAAAATGTTTGCTGACAGTTTTCTAAATATCCTAACCTAACATTTATTAAGCGCTTCAGCTTTTACTAATTGACAGCACTGACAGCATGGTGCTAATGTTGGTCCCACTGGGCTAAAAGGTCAACCTTTTTATGACAAGTTATACTTCACACCTGCGACACTTTACAGAGCTTTCACCTAAAGAAAACATAACACACCAGTGACAGTTGCGTTGCCTTGGACACCAGCTGCATGGATTCCTTCTGGGACTGCACCCATTTTTTCTTTCCAGTATGTAAACACTACACCAAATGACAATATTAGTCTGTTAAGTGGGTATCTGTAAGTGGCCTATGTATTTGTATTCACCTATGCATATAACACATTTATTTTTCTTTCTGCATGAACGTAGAAGACATAATCTTTCCAGAATCAAAGTTGCTTATTTTGACACTTTGGCAATATTTTCTGCCTCTGTCAAAAGATTTTTCATGAAATTTAAGCTCAAATCATTTTAGCTTTATTTTCTATCACCCATTAACAAACCAGATTGATACCAACATTCTAAACCTGTGCATTCTAAAGGAAGTTTCTTAAGGAGAAGAACTTGTCTTTTGGAATGAGGAAGACATTTTTATTACTGTTTTTAGGGATGTGGGTGTAATGAATATTCTAAAGAGGAGAAAAATGTGATAGCAAAATCATCAAAAAGGGCTCTGTGGTATAGTATTAGACATAATTTTGAGCATATCTGCAAGTCAGAAAAAAAACCTTTGACCATAAGGCAAAAAATAAAAATGAGATTTGATTCATGAAAAACACAAAATAGTTCTACAATACATTAAAAAATATATGATAATGGCAACACAGTCTAATTAAGAATACATTATGATCAAATAAGAAAAAATATACTGAAAAAAATGTGTATATAAAATACATGGTAAAAATGGTATATTGCCATTAGCCTACTTACTAAACTCTGTCTAATTCCTGAGGACACCAATGTGCTTTATGCTACTTTCAGTAATTTACCCATTCACACACATTCACAGTAGTACAAGAGCTCAATAAAAAATGTCAGTGGAAATGTCTGCAATGAAACAAGGAAGAAGTGATTAAAATTTGGGGGTGATCAGAAAACCGCCATCGCTGAAAAAGTGATTTTTCATGTATAACTACTAAACTTATAATTATGCAAGTGTGAGTCCAGTTGCTAAAGGTGTTTTCATGATCAAGTAATCTAAAAAAATTTAAAGTATAATTAAATCACAACATTGTGAAGAACAAGTAGGCAGCCAAAGTGCAGCTATATGCAGTTAACACCATACTTTAATCAGCTGTGTCTAGTCTACAGCAGGGTGTTAAAGAGCTTCACAGTCTTTAATCTGCTATAGGGAACCTGCTGAGGCTTAGTTGTTTCTTAACATCATGAAAAATAAATTAATGCTGTTCTTTGAGGGTGCAATCTGAGCATTCAATGGAACATTCTTGACAGTATAGTATGAATGTTGCTGGCACTGCACTGCACCTTTTAAATTTTGGATCTCACAGCTCTTTTATGCTTTATCATAAAACTGATTGTTCATGATGTACCTCACTGTTTACTTTATAATTTGGTTTATTGGCATTCATCAAACCTAATTAGACACCACCACTGAGACATCTTTGTATTATTCTGTATAAAGTCCCTTCCTGTCTAAAGATATGTTTAACATCTTAAAACGCTCTGAACAGTCTTTGCATGGTGGAAAAAAAAACGTTTCCTTCCAAATAAAAGATAACATAAGTCAACGTAGTACAGTCCATACTACCTTTATTGCATGAGGTAACCATAACACAAGTCTAGATTGAAAACAATAACCGACCAACAAATTTCAGCTAGGTGATAGACTGTTTTATATTTTTATGCATTATTTTTTCCTGTGCAGGGAGCTAAATATTAGGCTGATGGCAACGAAGTATTTAAGTCTCAAAAAATGCAATGGATTACAAGCTACGTTTTATTTTCTTCTTTGCTCGTTACAACAAATGACAGTTAGGTTATATATTAATTAAAAATACATTTTCTGTAATAGTGTTGCAAAGTTTCCACATTTCAAGTATTGGCCCAGATACCAGTATCCCTAGTTACAACAATGTTTACAAGTGAACACTTATTTAACATTTTATCATGACCTTTTAAGAAATGTCGAATTTTTGACAAGAAATAAACTGATGAAACACAACAATTTCAAATATAAATCTGACAAGTTTATAAAACTGTAGTTCATAGTCAAATGAAACATATCAGATTATTATTTAAATACATGTAAACCCCTTTGCTGGCTGAGGCTGTCCATTGTGCTCTTTTCCCGGATAGACTAATTTACACACGGTTCCTAAACTATTGTCACACACTCCCAGGGAGTGTAACTCGGATCTTTCTTTCCGGGGACCACACAGGTGAAATAATATTGATATAGATAGAAATATATTTTCACCCTCTTCTAAGTAAAACATATAACCTGATTCTTGCGTTTTTGGAGACTTCGATTGCTGCCTTTCATACTAAGGGTTAAACCACAAACTGGGTGGGTTTTTTTAAGCAGCCACTCATCACTTCATCTCTTGGTCCGAGATGAAAAGAAACGGCGCCTACAAATTTCTGTCGGTTTTCTCCTGCTTCATCGTTGGCTTGTTCTTGTTCTTGTTCTGGTTCTTCGTCTTTTACTCCATGGTTCTTGCGCCGTAAAAGGACAGAGGAAGCCGCAAACGGCTAAGCTAAAAGTGACGTGCTGCTTTTACCCACACTGCACCGCTTTATTGACAAGTCGTGCGATCACATGACCACCTGCATCAGGAAGTAGCAGCTGAGGGTGAGTAGCTACAGAAACACTGGAGCACTTTGGTTTATAAAGTGCATCTTTCTGGGTTGAAACTAATCAGAATCATCCGGTTTGTGTTATTTGCGCCTTTCCTCGAAAATTAACTCTCCGTTTTTTGTTGTGTTTGAGTCACGTTCCAGCTGTTAAAGGTGCAGCTATCATAATCCCTAGAAAGTATAAGCTTAGCAAAAGTATTCATATTTAGTCAGTTTACATCCAGAAACGTCAACATGTTTTATTGAGAGTTTACGTTATGAAAGAACACGAAATAGGAAAGGACAATTATTGTTTAATTATTTATTTATTTATTTATTTACTAATAAGAATCTGAAAAGTTTGCTGGATATGTGTTCCCGCCTCTGGTTCAATAGTTTTTGGAATCATCTTTAAGCAGCAACTAGACCTGCAGATTATCTGGAATGCGTCTCTCCCTGCTTTGCGCATCTGTAAAGTTACACTTTGCAAATTCTTCTATACAAAATAACGGAAGCTGAATCATATTTGATGGGGGGATCCGTCCACTTTCACAAGCTGGCAGATTAACCTAGTTTCAACCTTTCTGCAATGCAACATATTTTCTTTCAGGATTCGCCTGTATTTAGCTCACACTTCCCATTACATCTAACCAGTTGCCCTGTCCAAACTGACAAAAATCTTGCTGGGTCATGTACCTCAATTATTTTTCTACCACACATAGTCCTTTGGACGTTGGGTGTAACGTTTTTTTATTTATTTTTTTGCCCAGGACACCTTCTTCCTTATGTTTGTGATTTAACAAACATGTATGGGGAAGTGGGTTTAACAGTGGAAACTGTTACACATACTTTTTTGTCTTTCTTTCAACAGTGGCTTTCCCCCTGTTAATCTTCTTTTATGGCTAGATTTTAAAGTGCACATTTTATGCTGTTTTGTCAGATTATACCACCTGATCTGTGGATCTCTGCAGCTCTCTATTGTTAGCATTGGCTTCGTGGGTGCTTCTCTGATTAATGCTTTCCTTACAAAAAGCCTGAGAGTTTAGGTGGACAGTCATTATTTAGTATTTTGTAACTGTTTCCATACTCTATTTGGCTTATGGACTGAAATGTACTTTGTGAGACATTCAAAGCAGGTGGGCTATATTTGTTAAATAGGAGACTTAGTAATGCAGATGGTTGATCTTTTTGGATTTTAATATATGAAAAGTTATTTGAACACAGTTCTGTACCACTTTTTATACATCTTCAACATTAAACCTCAATAATATACATTGAAGTTGATGGTGGTTATGTAAAAGAAAAATGTCACTCACCAGCGATTTTTTTTTTTCTTTCTTTTTTTTAATCATCTAACCTGTCCGTCTTCTCATGGTACATGTCACAAACCTCAAATCATCCCAAACTAGGTTATTTAACATGAAAGTGAATTCGCTGTACTCCATTGGCCTCAGCAGTTACCAAATCTCAATCCAGAAGAGTACCATTTGGATTGGGCGAAGTTGTGCAAATGACAGATCTGAAAAACTTGAGCCTATCACAGTTAATCTAATAAAGTTGCCAGTGAGTGTATGTTGATCATTCACAGTGTGACCAGCTCTAAAAAGTCAGGGCATGGACAGAAAAATATCTTACTCCTTAGCTATCTGATATTAAAGGATTACCTATAGGTTGTTTTGACATGTTCTGTAGTGAGGTGTAGTTTGCGCTTGTTTCCTTCAAATGCTAGAAAACTCATGTTTGCCAAAAATATTGTTTTCTTCCATTTTGTTCTTCTACTGTTCCAATATAAAAGGTACAAGGTAGAAATTACATAAATTTAGCCAAAGGTAGAGATTTTGACTATACCGCCTGAAGTCATGCATTTTGATGTCATCAAGCTGTACCTACATACTTTCCAGGTATGCAAGGACACTGATGTTCCGTCTTTGTCTTCACTCTAAATATTGCAAGTTTAAAGTTTGTTGTTTTTAACTGAATGGAAAATGAACATGCTGAATCATTTTTAATTCAAATATATGCAGGTTTCTTTTTTGTGTGATATTAAATGTATAAATAAGTAACAAGGAAAGCAGACACGTTTTAACTTTATTTTCATAATATTTAGCTTTTATTTTATTTAAAATATCTTCATCTTTATTTGTGTTGTGAGAATATTTGTGTAGCATTATTTTGATAAAAATAATTGAATATTTTTCAAATATATTTTGCACAATAAATGTTTAAACTAATTCTAAACCTTTTTTAAAGTTGTTCTACTGCAATGTGTCAGGAAGGTGGGAATGTCTATAAGTCATTTTAACATATCTAAAGAAAAAAGAGAATATACCAAATATCGTTATTGCACATACTTAAGATTATATCACAATATAGATTTGCAGCCATATTGCCCAGCTCTAGTAGACAGTATCATATGAGTTGATTTGATGACCTCCTCTTTCGTAACCTCATAGACATATGATAAATAAAAACTAAACAACTTAGGTGTTTTTGCACCTTCCTAGGCAAACAACCCCAATATTTTCTTTTTTTAGAGTTGAGACTTTTCTTTGTTACAGCACTTACTCTGTGTGACCCTGACCTAGTTTGTACGTGTGTTCCTCATTTTTAACTTTTATTGACATAAAGGTTTCTACTAGAAACACTGTTGATGGCTGATGGGTAAGAGTCATAGTTTCCTGACAGCTTACTACATAAATCTGAAATATCTCAAAGCATAGTCAGCAATCAGAAAAGTCCTAGATGAGGAATAACTTTTCCATGGGATGATCCAGCATCTGCTCAGCATCAGCGTTATGCAGGATCAGCCTGTCAAAAACTGGCCGGTAAAAAGCCATGTGAGAAAAACTAAGAACCATGTTGATAGTTGTGGGACAAGTGGGGAAAGTTTGTTAAACTGTCATTTAAAAAAGTAAAAAACAAATCCTAAAAGTTGCCAGTTAGAACCTAAACTAACATCATGGACAAAGAAAATATTAACGAGAGAAAATTGTTTATAGTCAACGTCTTTTCAACCTTTTTTTAACCCACAGATATCCGAAAAAGAAAAAAATTTCACCCAACTGATATATTACCTCTTAATGGCTCCAGCACTTCAACTGTACTAGAAAAACTGTGCGTGTATTAGGTATAGAAGAAAAATGACACAATTTTCTTCTGGAATGTTTGTGTATTAAGTGTATCACCCTTTTGTTTACTTCTTTGGGTTTTCATGTCAAAGCAGATCATCTGAATAAATACATGATTTTGATCTGTGGCAGTAACTGAGGATAATACTTTAATCCCATTGCTTGTTTCCTAGCTTTTAATCAATGCTTCTGCAAGACAATAAATCCCAAAATGTTCCTAATAATATGATTCCAGTGACTGAAAACAATGGTGAATTGTTAACCACTCTGTGTTCTAAATAAATTGTGTGTGTTTTACCACCTCCTTTTCCACCTTCATTTTAGTCTTTGTAGAAATTGGTCATTGAAGTCCCGATGGCGTCTGACATCAGTGGAGCATCGTCCGCCTCTGCAGACCTCAAGCTGCAGTTTGCACCCTTTAGCAGTGCTTTGGAGGCAGGCTTCTGGCATCAGCTCACCCAGAAGAAGCTCAATGATTACAGACTTGATGAGAGCCCCAAGTGTATCAAAGGATACTATTACAACGGTAAGTGGTAATGTTTCATGGTGTCTTTCGGCATGTTAATAAGAGAAGACAGTTTTACTGAAATAAAGTTTTGCTCTCGATTAAACCTCAGGTGACCCTGTCGGCTTGCCCACTCGTCTGACTTTGGAGTTCAGTGCATTTGATGTGTAAGTAATAGTTTATTTTTTATAGATCTGCCCTAGTCATTTTGTTTGTTCTTTAATAGCTCAAATGCTAGAGGCCAGCTGATATAGGTTTTTCAAGGGCTGATACAAATCTTTTAAAAATTTGGTCGCTGATGGCCGATATCTAAAGCCGATCATTAAGGCCAATATCCAAGGCAGATACATATGTTTTTTGGCATCCCATTGATTATGAAAGACAACTGAAAACTCACTGTGTGCAATATAAATTAAAAAGCCAATAAAGCTCTTTAAATATTTATTGAATTTTAAATATAAGACAATATAAAAACAAACTCAAAATAGTAACCTGAGTTTAAATGGTTTTAGAACAATAGAAAATAAAGCAGATTCAAGTTTCTTTAAGTATACAAAATAAAATCAATTCAAACAGTAACTAAAATAATGGTGCAAATAGCTGGTGTAGGTAGAATCTGGACTTGCAGTATCAAAGAAAATGTCCCACAAAGTAAAGCACACTACCACATGGTAGTAAATAATAAAATCTAGATGGTGTGGGGTGGGGCTGAATTCAACCTGGGTGTCTAGTGTCTCGTGTTTTGATAGTTTTCCGAATGTCGGGTGGGTTTTAGGTCTCCCTCTGGGATGGGGACGGGGGGAGAGCCTTGAGATCCATGGTGCATAGGGGTGCAGCGGCCATGGTCCCTGGATTGGACGTGCCAAGGCCTACGTCCCTCCCATGGTGGATCGTGGCGAACAGGGGTGCCTATGGGAGTCGGGGGTGGGGGGGGCTTCAATGAGCCTCACCTCTGACTTGAAATTGTCCAGGTGTTACATGTTATACACAAACAGTGTTGGTCTTGATAAAACATTGGCTTATCTCGAAAATGAGAATCTCTTCTTGCAACTCCCAGGAGCCACCATCAAAATCCCATTTCTTGTTGACTACCTTGCTGTCCTTTCCTGTTAATTTGCATTGTCCATGCATTTGTAGGTTAGCATAGAGCAGAAGTTGCATGCGTTATGGTTCAGAAATGTCAGAAAGTTTAGGTTTAGATTAAAAATAGAGGAAACACGTTCCACATATTCTAGCTACAAAGCCCTCAGATGCTTGTGCTTCCTCCTATTCCAAGTGTTTTGCCTTCTCTTCCTAGAGCACTCCTTCCTATCAGCTTCAGTGGAAGCCCCTCAGCTCTCATGTTGGGCATTTCAAGAGTCTCCATGAGAAGTGGGGCTCAACAACACCTTGTGCAGCAGTCAGATGTTGCTAGCCTTTGGGCTTTCAGTAAATCGATCTCTATCTCCATTATCTCTGTTAGTATTTTTGCTCCAAATAGTAATTTTTCCTCTTTCAAAGTTTTATTTAGTTTGTTTAGCAATGAGTGGGATAGCAAGCCAGAGTCCTTATTTAGTGTTCTGAAAATAATTGCAATTCTGCCCATCCCCACCAAATCTGGCCTGCCGCTTTAGTGAACAACACTCTATTTTATTCACAACAGCACTTTAAGTGGGAAGCCTGAGATGAAGCGAAGAATAGCGTGCAGGTGCTGAAGAAAAATGAGTGTTCAAAACACACATGAGAAGATGGGAACTAATCAGTTTCCTGAAACAAACCTCCTTAAATACATACCGAAATGCAGTCACTCACTCACCCATTGAATCAGGCTCACCTGTAACTCATCACAACACTAATTGGGTCAAGAGAGGAAAAGAGAGCTCCAGGCATGCTCAGAAGGATGAACATTTTAACATAAAAGATAATTGTAATATTACTGCCCCAAAATGTAAGGCTCTGCTTGTATTCATTGTGCCTATTCTCAACCAAGGTATGTTTTTCAAACAAAATAAATAAATTGGCTTTGTTTACTTTTTTTCTTAGTTCTCATAACAATAAAGCTTTGCGTTTGCTCAAATAATTTTAAACCACACAAAATACTTAAACATGAGCTATTGGTGTCCTTACCCGTTCTTTATTCTTTAGAGATTGCTCAGTTGTCATAGAGCTCATACATAGATCAATTTCTGTTTAAGCACAAGAATAAATGGTACGCATAAAATAAGGAATGTTGTAAATAGAAATGTTCTGATATAGCTATTACACTATGGCTTTCCTTTTAATGTTTTCATACAACACAGTGAAACAAGAAAATAATTTTCTGACATCCCATGTTGGGCACTATTTGATGCCTAGCTAAACCATGCTTTTTTGTAGATTTTTTGAGATGTAAAAAAAACATAAACCTCCCAATTACTCTTGGCATACCCTTACTATTTTGCTAATCTTTTCCACAGCTAAGAATAAATGCAACTGGGACTTAGATAATGCAGCATTGACTCAATAATAACATTATCCGATCTGCTGTGCACTAGATGCTTTGCTCGCCTTAAGGTACTGAAAGCTTTTAATTTTAATTTGTAAAAAGCAATAAAAAGAGTAAAAATATGCAAGAGGTAATTTTTTATTATAGGCACTGTACTTCTTCTTTCTGATTAATTTGCTTAATAATTATCTGGCCTGTTGGTGGCACTCAGTGTTACAATGTTATTTGATCTGTCTTAAGAGAAAAATAAAATGGGATGATCAGGCTGATTAATTTACCCCTACCCTTTGTGAGTTACACACTCTTGATCCCAGTAGACATGCACTCTTCAGAATTGTAGATGATCAAAAGCAACTAACAAACTCCGAATAACATGACTTCAATTCTTCACACTGAGACCCACGAAATGCACCAGCAAAAAGGGCAAATCTTTTATTGATGTCTCGTTCTTTGTTTTCTGATCTCCTGCTTTATTTTAGCTGTTTAATTAAAAGAGTGATCTTCCTTTTTGTTGTTAGTGATGGTCCGACTCCAGCTCGTTGTTGTCGAACTCTCGGTACGCTGTATAACACCAACACACTCAACGCCTTTAAGGCCACTGATAAGAAGGCTCTGCTAGAGAAAGAGGCCAAAGAGGTAAAGGATGTCCATCAGGAATTTTCACAGACACAAATTTGCCTTAAATTGCATTCATGATTCATGTGGATGTAAAATATCTGTGAACACATGTTCGAGATGGCCACCAAATTTTGCTTTGTAAAGAAAAGGGGGGGAAATTTTTTTTTTTTCTGTGAAGATATGGGATGCAATCCAGTCTGGGGATGCACTGAAGAACCCATCTGTCCTTTGCAGATTTATTCTTCTGACCTTTGCAGTATGTATTTATAAATAATCATATAAATGTTTTATTTCCATAATTTTTTTTAGACATAGATATTTTTATGACTTTCATGTCCCTCTGACATCTCTTTTTAGGACCTGAAGAAATACCATTTCTACTATTGGTTCTGTTTCCCAGCACTTTGTTTCCCAGAGGGATTAAAAATCATCCAGCCGCCAGTTATCCTGGAACAAATGTTCTCATCAAGACAGGTTGGGACTTTTTAAATTACTAATCACAAAAAAACACAAGTAACTTAAATATTCATTACTATTCACAAAATAACATGAGTAACATAACTGTTCAGCTTAATATTAACGTTATAATTTTTACTTTTCTAAAAAGGGAGCTTTTAGGCTAAATTTATTTTCAAATTGTACAAATGTCTTACTGACTGTACTAAATAATCTAGTATAAAAAATAATTTTAAACACCTTCACTGCAGTTGATTAGAAAATGACTCATCCATATTGAGCTCTTTTTAGATGCAAGTGGGAACTGTCATGGTGTAAGGTTTAGGAATTGGATGATTCGGTTACCACCAATTTTCAAAGTCAGAACTCCACTTTTACCAAGTATTTGATTTTTTTTTTTAACTTTAAACTTTTACTTCCACTTTCTGACACAGACGTTCCATAAGCTCTTTTTTACTGTATGTTACCATTGTTTTATTACCTGCCTAAGTAATTGATAAGGCTACTCAATATGAAAAAGTAAAGTGACGGCAATATCACTGTTGAATATAGAGATGATCATTTCAGATGCGATAAGAGTGCATTTTGATTAACATTTGTTCTCATTTGTGTGGTCTTTATCTGTAATCTGTGTCAGGTATGAGAGTCTACTGCTGTGTGATTCCATTAAACAGACTAAATGTTACATTGTCATGCAAAATATGATCTCTTTTGGAATATGTCTTGTTAGGCAACAACTTTTGCCTTCCAAACTGTCATTTTTCAATTTTAATATTGCACACACCGATATTGCTAAGATGATTTATTTTTTATGTATTGTGAGCTTCATAAAAGGTATTTTAAAATTATTTTGGTGTGTACTAATTGTAAATGCACAAAATATTACTTTGTATTTTGCAGAGAAATGATAGATTTCATCTAACCAATCAAAAATCTCAGATAATTTTGAGGAAGGGAACATTCCCTAACTAATGTTGGTAGTAATTAGTGTTTAAGATGAAACATTACTCTAATATATAAATATTTTTTCAGATTTATTTGCCTGAAAGGTTTTCACAGTATATTAAATTGAATATCTTTGGGGTATTTTTTACATTAGAAATCTTTTATTTCAGTCTTGTATACTTGGTAAATTATCTTTATACAAAAGTAAATTTATCCAGGCCTGATGTTAATTTGACGTTATTACACTGTATTTTGTTAAATGAACATTTAATTCCTGAGCAATAATTTCTTTGTTAGATCTCAGCCCTGCAGGAGGCCTATGATAGATTGTGTCTGAAAAGTGGAATCACTGCAATTCCTTTCTTCTTGATGAAATACACTGATGACACTGTTCAGATGGCTCCACTTGAAGACTGGGAGGCATTTTTCACGGATACTGAGAAGGTATTTCCATAAACTCATTATATTAAGCAAGCCTGTTAAAGTGATCTCTGAAATGTTTAAAAAATGTTTTCAAATTACATTAAAATTTATTGCCTATATATGAGTTTAAAATGTTTATTTTTATACCATAAAAGGGCATCTCTAACGGTTTCCAAATGTGAATCAGACTTTTCTCATTGTAACCAAAGGTACAGTTAAAATAAATTTAAGCACAACCCGTCCAAGAGAAAAACATACAATCAATATTGACATGACAGGGTCAGAACAGTCCCCAGAGCCAGGGGGCAGGGCGGAGAAAAACAAAACAAAACAAACCACCTGAATGCATTGATGAAAATATACAGTAAGTAACAAGCCAGACATATTATGAAAAAAACATGGGGGAGGACTGTTCTTGTTTTAGTTTTTGGTCATTTAAAATCCGAATAATTTTTTCAAAGACACTCACACAGAAATGCACACTCATCTGAGGTAGTAAAAACTTCTCTTTGGTTTTTCCAGGTCACTGTGGGTGTCTATGATCCGTGTACTCTGTCCCAACATCCGGGCTGGCCCCTGAGAAATCTCTTGGTCCTCTTGGCCAAACAGTGGTAAACAATCGTTCTGTGTTTCAATCTGTGTGTGTCTATGTTCTTGCATAGAAAATATGAAGAAGTCATCTAAATTATGTGGGCTGAAACTTTGAGTTTCAACTAGTATTTGCACATACTGCGATTAACTGGGACTTTTAAATTAGATTTTTATTTGCAGCTGCCAGGTACTATGCAGATTCAATGCAATAAAACACTGCTGCTCATATCTCAAGAAAAAATGTTACAAAAAAAGTTTTGGTTGAATGTTTGTCTTTTTTGAAGGCTAAACTGTTTTAGAAAAATGTACAGTTGATAAAATTCCTGGTAATTCTTTGTGAAGTTGCTACAAGTTACGTATAAGAGTTCTGGGTGGAGTATGATCAAATATTTACATAAAGATAAGGGAGGAGGTAATATAGGTGTCCACTGGAGTAACTGTATCGTTATGTTTATTATATCAAAAACAGGAACTTTGGTCTTATTATACAGCTAACATAGTGTGAGAAAGTTCTAATTCCTCAAGGTTTAAGATGAAATTTTAAAGCAACAAAATTAAAATATATACATTTGTACTGTTAAAAAATAATATTCAAAGGAATTACTTTTGAAATATATAAAAATGAAAGGGTGCACTTACCCACTAATGTAGACTAAAAGAAATAAGATTTCTGTAATTAAAACTGTTTGAAAATAGGTCGTTAGTGAGTCAGGAATTGAGTGGATTCACTTTCAGCAGTGTGGGTAGTTGAAATCTTGACCTCTTGTGAATCATCTGTTTTAGCGGAGACTGCTCCTAATGGCAGCATGAGGCACTTTGTAGAGCTACTCAAGATTAACCCCTTAAACCCTAGGCTTATTTTGAAGCTTATTTCTCGAAAATGCTTACCCATGGAAAATGTGTATATTTCAGTTACCAAAAGTAGTATTTGAACAATTTTGGTGTCATTGTAAAGGTAACATTGAGTAGAATTGATAGATGTGTCATTATGTGTGTTATCTGTTACTGGTTAGGAGAAATTGAAGATGGAAAACAGCAGAAATGTATTTCTTTTTTGCTCCGCCTAGAAAAAAACATAGTTCTATATTGAAAAACTCTATGGATATTGCTTGAATAGCAGTGATTACTCAATAAAATATAAATACAACATGGGGACATTATCTCTGCAAAAGCTGAAACTGATTATGTGAAACAGGACAAAACTAGAGAGGTTTTAGTACAGGCATATCAGACAAGGTGTCCAGTTTGGAACAAACAGTGCCATTTCTATTTCTGTTGTGTAAAAGTTATATTTTTCATTTTAATATCACATAGTGTTCAGTAGACCTAAAATAAACACTTTTCGGCATCTTTCTGGTGACATTTATCAGATATAAACAGTGAAAGCAGCAAAACAAAGTTATGTCCGTGCGTCTTGCGCCATCTTGTGTCATAAGACGGTCTTGCCGACTGACAATCTTATTTTACTTAAGACTTTTCCCCGGAGCTGATTGGTCAATTTGCATGAGTGACACCTCATTGGAATCGTAGAAGCCTATAGAATAATGCCAAAACTTGCAAAACAAGATTGACAATACAGTCAGCCAACCAGGGAGCCGAGAACAGAGCCTAGGGGAAAAGCCAGTCTCATCCGCGAATTCACTGCAAACACTTCCTAGGAACCAAAAATTATACAGGAAACACCTGGAAGGTTTTAAATGGTGCACAAGTGATATAATTATCAGAAAATAGCGTTTATTTTCCAAATAAATATTTTTTACACGGCAAAACAGCAAAGGTAAGGAAATATTTTCAACTGTGATTCTGAAAAGCGATTTTTATTTTGTTGTGTTATACTTTGGCTTATATGTCTGCGGTGTTTTGGCCTAGCGTTTTGGGAGATGTATCTTTGGAATCGGTAGAGTCTCTTCTTTCATTTGAGTGGTTGACTGTGCGTTTAGCACAAAGGCTTGCTGCGGTAGAGGCCGGAATGTGGCGGCTGGGTTGACGAAACTATGATAATACAAGTATGTTTACAAATATTTATTCACGTGGCATCTGAGTTGTGTTTGTGGTTGGTAAAAATAGGTTAGATAGCCTTGTAGCATGTGGTCTTCTGTTTAATTTGATGTGCATTATTACTATTTTTTCTGTCAGATGATGTGTTGTCTCAAGCCTGTTAAAAAAATTATTCCCAGAGTCCCCCAATCGGGGGACCCTCGGGTTTAACAGGTTAAAGGTACTGTGAGGTGCTCTACATATTAATTGAACAACATTACTTTATGGTTCATGAGAACACTGCGTCTGATATTGAAACAAAAATTAATGTTTCCCCTCTTAATTGGTTTATATTAGAAGAATAGTCCATTTATAAAAATAATAATACACATCTTGGGGAGGTGATTTCTGTTGTGTGCAATCTACAAATCGTATATATTTAATACCATAGCTGATAGTTTCCTGCAGTGTTGATTAAGTATTAATTAAAGCAGAATGTTGTACTTTAACAGTGTAGTATTAGAGATGTAATAAGACAACATATTAAATATGACATTTCAAAAGAAAAATAGCTAATTACAGTTGAGCAAATTTATAAAGCAATCTGTAGGTGTAGCAGTGATGTAAAAACAATCTGCACTGCGTGAACACAAAGAGCGATTTTTAAATGATTTCATTTAATTAAAATGATTGCCACCTAAACCCAATTTAAAGTTGTGGCAGCTTTGATTGTAACAGCTGCAACTAAGCAATGACAGTGATTGTTTAACAACCACAGTAGAAGGTTGGTCAAAATGGTTCATAATAGGTTAACTTAGTAGTTTCATGAATTTGTGCTATTTCTTTATTCTTAGTATACGTTCAGAATCAAATAATCTTTGCATCATATTTGTACAGACTACATTTAATTGTTTTGGAATCACTGATTGCAGCCTGAAAATTCGCTTTTCATCCCTGATGATTTGGAACTGTGATACCCGTTCCATACAGTCTGATATTATTATTATTATAGTTACTTCCTAAAGTGTTAAAGTTTTAAGTGGTACTGCTAGCAGGTGTAAGAAAATCATGCAAATTCCACCTCTTTCCTGGACTTGTGTACTTTGTACATATATCTTTGTGAATCAGGTGCAGAAATTAACAAAGAGTGTGCAAAAACCTTTTTTTTTTAAAAAACATTCAGCATTTTGCATTTGGCTTCTCTCCTCAGTAGAATAAAAGTAGTATTTTAAAGGCTCCCCCCTTCAAGTAACAGATGTCTTTCAGAAGGTGTTGGCACCAGTTTTTCAGGCTGCTGAATTCTGTTTCACAGGTTGCCGAAATGAATTAGTTGAACCCGACTAACAGTAGTCACAGGTGGCTGACCTACAAAGGTCTCAGTAATGTTATAATATCTTAACGTTTCTATTTCTGCATGAGATGATTCAGTTTTCTGTTTTTCTGTCATTCATTGACATTGTAGAGAGGTGAGAAACAATTAAGTTTGAGCTCTTTTAATGAATCTGAACAGAAATTTAAGATGAGATCAGTGTTTGGCCTGAAACGAAATAATGCAGTGAAATAAATCAGAAAAAGTTACATTCAGTCTGACAAAATCAGTTTAAACTTTGCTTTTTTTTGTTGCACTTTTTTAAATACAAATGGAAGCAATTGTCTAATTGAAACTGCAGATTTTAGTGACTAATTACAAAAAACTTGTAATGCCATAGGAAATCCATAAACAGCAAGAAGTAAAGCTGCTGTTTTTAAGCTCAGTGTATTTTATTAATCAATAACTTAAAACTGTTAAGAATTGTTCAGGATGCTTAAAAGTAAACAAAACAATTAGAGTAAGTCTTGCTCAACAGGCAAGATTTTATGTCAGGAACGAGCCTAACACAGCATATTTCTGTTATTTAATTCAAGAGCTTTCAGTGGTTAAAACTGGATATATTGAAAACAAAAAAAAATGTTGCTTACAGATAGGTAGATATAAAAAATATGTCACATGAGAATCACTAATAAAACTGCTGCTGGGTTCGATCCTGCCATTTTGGTTAGATCTGGGGAGATGATGCCCTGGAAACTCCTCTGAGATGTGATTTACTGTCAGCATTTGCTTTTATCTCCTGACTTAGTTTTCTTGGCACAAAATCCTTTGTTTGACAACTTTTTTTTTATTGCCTAAAGAAGGAAACCCTGTTGAGCTGTGGCTCACTGTTTAAATTTAAAACCTAGATGTATTTTCAATGTAGCCGAGGCTGTTATCATTTTATCCAAACATCATCCACCTTGTGCATGACTACACTTTCTCTCTATTTCAAACAAAAATATCTATGATTAAACGTTAAAAGTATCTGCGATGTCTCGCTAATTCACCTCTTTGATATTTACTGTGCAATCCGAGGCATTTTGGACCCGTATCATTAAAGATATGTTGGCATCGGAGTTGGTTTTACAGTAAAAGTGAGAAAGGAAATAAGAGCTAACCTTATACTGTTTAAAAAAAAAAAGAGATTGGCTCTTGATGATGTCGTTGTGTGTCAGGGGCTCCAAACTGGACGTGGTGGAAGTGCTGTGTTTCAGGGACCGAACTCTCCAGGGAAACCGCTCCATCCACCACAGTGTCGTCTTCCAGGTCAAGCTACCCGAGCTTCCTAACAACTCTGGTAGTACTCATGTCTTTGCCCAGCTGTATTTGTCCTCTCAAATGTTTTTACGTCTTCCTTAACACAAGTTGTTTTACCAATACATTTGTTCATCCGATTTTGAATTTGTCTATTTGCTGCTGATGCAAACGGAGTCTTAATTCAGATACCTCTGGGAGGCTACTCGCTTCAATCTCACAAAGTGTCTTTGTTATACTTTGGTCTGCCAAATTAGGAATGAAAACAATTTAAATGGTAATAGAGGCATTGGATGGAGAGTCAATGTGATCTGGAAAAGGTTTTTAAGTTTCAAAGAGGCGTCTTTGTTCCCCTCACCCGTGTCATCAGCACATCCCAGCTTTTTAATAAGTCACTGTGAATGTGTTCAAGCAATAAAAATGATTTTAAGCTATTCTGTATACAGCATATTCTGTGGCATTTTGAAAGGGATAAATCAATCCACCTTTTTGCATGAGGAAAACAAAGTCCCATTGCTGTAATTATTTTTCAAGAAAGCTTATTGAAAATGTAGTTTGGGTAATTTCACTACTTCCCATTTAAATTGAGCCATTTCCTCATTTTACATTACAACGTAGCAAACAATGCAGTAATCAAGGAGTCATGCAGCACTGCAATAAGTAGCAAGACCAAGTGAAAGGGTGCTGCAGAGACCAAGAAATTACTCCATTAATTACTAGAAAGGGTTTTAGTACTCCGGCAATTAAATAGAATGTGTTTGTTGTCAATGCTCAACTACTAAAATTTACTTATACGCATAATATTCTTTGTCTCAATCAAACGAATATGTTTTTACTTTCTATTATTTTAGTGTGCCTTAAAAGTGTTGGATGGGAGAAGAATCCGAAGGGGGCAATGGGACCACGAATGGTCAACCTGAGTGAGTGCATGGACCCTAAACGGTAAAACTTCTAATATTCACATCATTGTCATATTACTATTAACATCTGTTGCTACAGATGTCTAAAGTTGCAACTTAAATTATTCAACCCCCTCTGCACATTGTTTTTTTTTGGCTGAACGTACAAACAGCTCTTTAGAATAAATTTAACAAAAATGGGACTTTGTGGTCTTTTTCACTGTCGAAACACTGAGTTTTATTTTGAAAATAAACCCAATTGACAGGGGGAGGTTGAATAATTTTGGGTGTAATCATAAACCGTAAACATTTGGTTTTCTCATTCTGCTTCTTGCAGACTTGCAGAGTCATCAGTGGACCTGAATCTCAAGCTAATGAGATGGAGGCTGGTTCCTTCTTTGGACTTGGACAAAGTTGTCAACACAAAGTGTCTTCTTCTTGGTGCTGGGACACTGGGCTGCAATGTGGCTAGGACGCTCATGGTAAGGCCTGACAAAGGGACGAAATTTGACTGGAGTTTATGGCAAAAAGAAAATAATTCAAATAAACATAAGTTGCACGCTCTACTTCCATCGGTTATTGTGACACAGATGGACAAATATGAGTTTAACCCTACACTGCTTGTTCTCTCTATAGATAGAAAAACAAAGAGTCAGTTATTCGATCTGCATTGCGTATTGTCAGATTTTTATCTTTAAATAATTTCCCAGACTGCTGCATCCTGCTTATAGAAAAAATAGTTGAAAATAATTGAAACCAAACTCTTTTTCTTGGTTTTTGGAATTTTTCAGCATCTGTTTGTATAAAAAAAACAAAAAAAAGACTTGGTCAGGTCGGAGCTGCTGCAACTGGCTGCCAGCTTTAAATTATACTTGAATCGGCAATTTTAGGAACCCTCAATACAAAGACAGTCTGGTTGTTATAATATATTGCTGGATCATGTGGTCATATCAATTCATAATAGTTCATCTGTGTTATTAATAGGGATGCATCGAATATTCGGCCACAGAAAAGTTTCGGCCGAAAATGACCCAAAAGTGCATTTTCGGTTTTCGGCCGAAAGACCTAAATCACCGAAACAACACAGCCGAAACTTTATTTATTTAATTTATATTGTGCATTGTTGTTATGTCAGTGCTAAATAAATATCTTCATAGTTTTGTAACTGATTTATTGCAATGCCTTGATTTTAGTGAGCTTAGTACACATCATAGCCATAAATTCTATGGTTCTAATAATTGACAATCATTTCTTTCGGTGTTTCGGTTTTCGGCCTTAGTTTTCTTCATTTTCGGTTTTCGTTTTCGGCCAAGAGTTTTCATTTCGGTGCATCCCTAGTTATTAATACTGTCATATATTCCAGTGGAATGGGGGTTTACCGATTTTTGGAAAACTGAATCTAGACTGACTTAAACAATAATTCTAATTCTAAATAATTCTAACTTAGAATGAGAATTATGCCCACTGTTAAATCACAAATGTGAGCTGGTCATCTTTTTTTTCTTCTTTTTTATTTAAACAGCTTGAAAATGTCTTCAGCCACATGCTCACATTTGTAAAAGAAATACATCTGTTAATTTCCAGTAGGATACTATTCAATCAGAATTCTTAAATTGTGATTCCCTCCATTCAGGACCTATTCCGGGCCAGGGTCAGGAAGCGGGCCAGGAAAATCCCCTCTGACCCCTCACACCCTGGCCACAATCTGTTTAGGCTCCTCCCCTCAGGTCGGCGTTACAGAGCGTTGTACGCCAAAACCACCCGACACAAAAACAGTTTTTTCCCCCAGGCTGTCGCTCTGACGAACTCTGTCTAGTCACAGTGTGTGAGTGCACTCACATAACAATAAACTATAACTCTGCACTTCTGTACATACTCACTGTAAAATAACCCCGGCTTGGTGTATATATTATCCTTTATTATTTACGATCTGATATTTATTTATATTTTTACTTATTTTTGTTCTTATTTTTCTTTTTTTTCTTTTTTTATTTCACTTATTCAAGTTCTGTACTGGAGAAAAAAGTTTGCCGGAGTCAAATTCCTTGTATGTGACATACTTGGCCAATAAACTGATTCTGATTCTGATTCTGATACCAGCCATGCCTTCCATCTTGTAGACCATTGACACATTTATTTTACAGCTACTTTAAAGAAAATTATACTTTTGCAAAAGCGTTTTGTTGAATTGCAACATATTCTACGCAACAAACACCATCTGCAAATTTATTTGTCAAACTTAATATTCTTAATATTTATTGTTTAAATGTTTATCAAATTTGTATATTTATGTACAGAATTCAGTTTAATCAAACAATCATACCGGGGCATACTGAGGTTCATCACTACAACACACGTCAAAATAAAAATTTCCATTTGCCAAAAGCAGTTACATCAATAGCACAGTCTCTTTTGAGATACAGAGGCTGTAAGTTGTGGAATAATTTTTCCCATCTTGCAAAAGGTACATCACTAATGTCCTTTAAAATATGTTAAAAGTTTCTTTGATTGAATGTAAATGATTTGTGAATTGTTTGTTTTGGTTTTATTTTATCGTAACTAACGTATATTGTTGTTCATTTATTTAAAAAAAAGTATACTCAATTTTATATTTATTTATAGGTGGAGGTGTGATTATAAGCCCATCAGGGGCTATCAGGGGGGAGTGAGTTCCAGAGCTGGGGAGCAGAGCGGCTAAGGAGTTGTCAACAGGGAGATTAAAGCTATTTATTTTGGATAACAAGGATTTAGTACCGACAAACTAATAAAATGAAAAAAAATATATTGTCCATCCATATATAAAAATAGTTGTGTAATTTCCTGACAACGTCAGTAGCTAAGGCACACAAAATATGGACCAAATTGGCCGTTTGCCATCCAGGATGGTTGTAGTCTGTATACATTTGTTAACAATTCAGTGTCTTTCCTTGATAATACTTGTTCTTCTGATATTCCTGCATGTGTCACCATTATTATCCTCGTTGTTTGACCTCCAAGATGGGGTATGGGTACGTTTAGGTTTGTCATAGCAACAACTCTTTATTAAGTACTCAGGTAAACACAATCTACTCTTTGACATAACAATTAGTAATTTAAAAATACTTACATAGTTGACATTCTAATTTGGCCTTCAACTTTTATCTTTTTTAATCACTGTGGCTAGAGTAGTTAGCTTAAAGGAATAGTTCACCGCTAGTACGTACTGACATATGTTCTTACCTTACCTTCGACTAGTTGATATGTACCTGTCTGGTCTTTGTCTGTGCGCTCTGTCGTGCAAACGGAGCACAAACGCAGCCTTTTCCACATACTGAATAGCTCCAAATCAGCTCCCGTCAGAAGCTACCAAACTCTTCCACGTTTTCCCTATTTAAATACAGTTACGTGAAGTGTTACACTACAAAGTACAGTAACACAGAAATGTAACATGTCAATTTTCTCAGCGGATAAAAAGAGGTACCATATTGTGAGGCGTAATAATACGAGGAGCACTACGTCCGCGAACTAACTCCTAAAGACTTCTCTCCCGCTCACTTGTGTCAATATAAGCAGCGTGACTTGTAGGAGTTAGTGCACAGACGTAGTGCTCCTCGTATTATTACGCCTCGCAATATAGTACCCCTTATCAACTAGTCTAAGGTAAGGTAAGAACACATTTCAGAATGTAAAAACGGTGAACTATTCCTTTTTCAAAAGCAGCTTCTATGTGTATGGTAGATAGTACATCCTCATTTTAAATCTGAGCCTTTCAAAAGGATTACAGCAATTTTAAAGGAGCAACTTTTCTGTTCTCCATCTAGCCTTCCTGTTATCTGCTTAAAGCCTTGCTCTCTGTCTAGATAACAGCCCAAATGAACCACATACATGTGATGGAGAGCTTCTTCTAAACAGTTTCTTCTCTCTTCTTCTGACTTACCTTTACACCTTACTGATATAGACAGATGGGAACTTTGAGTCTTCTCCCCTCTGTTGCCTGCCTTGGAGTTCTGTTGTCAGGTATTGTATGCCCCCTAGTCTAAAAAAACAATCGGAAAAATCAAAATTTAATATGGAATTGTTTAACACATGCCCCTTGGAGCCTGTTAGTAAAGGCCAGTTTATGTTTCTCAGTTTCGACAGAGACGGATTGACGTAAAGCCATTATCCGTCACCTACGCAAGGACGGACGGAGTCGAGCTCCATTTTTTATTTTATAATAGTGAACAAAAGGAGGTGTAGGAAAACAACAAAAAAGGCAGTTTTTTTTGTGTTTGTAGAGTATTCTATGAGCTGCACTTCTAGTAAAAAGCTTTACAGCTTAATAAAAACTTCTGTTGTCCATTGCTCCTTGTTGGGGAAATGTGTTCACAGGCTGAAGGAAAAAACAGAAACTACGCTGCAATGGTAGGCAGAAGCCGACATAACAAAGTTAGCACCCCCTGCTGTCCTGGTTGAGAATTCGTTTGTAACAGAGAAATCAATGGAGAGAAAGAAGCGGAGAACCATAAAAACGTCTCCGTCAATACGTCTGCATCTGAGTGCAAATTTTCTGTTGGAAAAGTATAAACTGGGCTTAAGTCCTGCCAAAGTCTGTTTTCATGCTACTGATGTAGTAAAGGATGAACTGTGTTTTTCTGTCTTTTTCAAGGGCTGGGGAGTGAGACACATCACGTTTGTCGACAACGCAAAAATCTCTTACTCCAATCCAGTTCGACAGCCACTTTATGAGTTTGAGGACTGCCTCGGAGGAGGAAAATCTAAAGCTACTGCAGCTGTTGACCGTCTTACCAAAATTTTTCCCGGCGTGGTGAGTTTAACAGTGAAGATTCATGTCTGAGTTATCAACTTTTAAAAAAGGTCAGCCTTTGTGAAGCTTTAAACAAAGGGAAATATTTGTCATCCCATATTTTTAGTAATTATTTGAGTCTTTTTTTAGCCTCTCTCTACCAGAACTCTATGCGTAGAGCAGTTTATTGCATAGTGTAGTAATTTACATTTTTTCCCTTGCTGAGTGGTCATATCTAAAGTGGTCAAAATGAGGAGAAAATTAGAAGCCATTTTATCTGCATATTAATGGAGCTAGTTTCATTACTTTAGTAATTAGTGACTGGCTCTTCAAATGGAGATATTTTGGTTGGATTAGCAAATGAAAAGGCATCCAATATCTCAAAGAATGGTTCAGATTGGGTATGATAGAGCTCACTCATTATTGAGCCTGTTGGAATTGCCAGGACCTTATGCATATTTATAATTTTTAATTATCTGTGTACACCTGTGTGCATTTTAAAAGTTTTTTTGATAGCAAGCTGTGTCCCT
The DNA here is from genome assembly GCA_028564705.1 of Apricaphanius iberus. NCBI lineage: Eukaryota > Metazoa > Chordata > Actinopteri > Cyprinodontiformes > Aphaniidae > Apricaphanius > Apricaphanius iberus. Next base: position 617,904 of record JAPXFQ010001740.1, on the reverse strand, counting down.
AATGAATCAACTAGTGGCCCATTGTCCGTTATTGTGTAATCTCTATTTTCTGACTACTAAAAAAATTCTCACATATTATTCTGATGAATCCTACAGACGCTGGGGCTGCTATAACTTGATGCACATAATCCATAAGAGCCACATGTAGGTCAGTTACCTAATAGCATACATTTTTTTTCTGGTATTAAATGTCTTATAATAAAGGATCAATAAGCAATACTTTAGCTATTTGGATACCTGTTTAGATGAAAATGTAGTCATCCTCTTGATTCCCTGAAGTCAGCCTCAATTTTCTAAATAAAATCATCTTTAAATTTTCATCTTCCGAAACTCGAATTCCTCATCATCCGTCTACAAATTGTCTGAAATTGCACTGAATTCTGCCCTAGAACTCCTTTGTATTGCAGTCACCTCACTGCAATTGCTTTCACCAGTAATGAGATGCAGTGGTCCAGGATAATAATGTCACCTGTGATATGCTTTGTAAAATCCACTCACAAGCAGGTGCCATCATGTTTATTTCCAAGCCTCTGTCTCCATTCTTATTTCATTTTTTCTTTCTCATTTTCCTCTGGAAAGTAAATAGGATTCCCAAAACTCTGATGCCTCTTTGCAGACATCATAGCTGAATCCTTACGTTCCTTTTTTTATTAGAGGTCTCTTCCTTCCTTTCCTTTTTTCCATCAGCTTGTTTTTCTACAAATGCAGGAGCATCAGGTGCTGAAAGCAAAGAACTCCAGTAATTGAAGTGAGAAACTCTGGATCAAAATGTATCTTGGACTCGAAAGGGGCAGCTGTTTTTTTTTTTTAATGCCACCTGATATTTTAGGGGTAGCTGTTGGAGATGCCAATAATTTGTCAACATTGTGGTTTGATTGATGGAAAAAACTTGTAATGCTGAGTCTTCCTAAACTGGTTTGTATGAGGGTTTTCTACAAATTGAGCTTTTGTTTCCCTCTTGGCTGCAGGCTGGTGATATTGGTCATTGGAATGTGATTATTATCTGTACACTGTGAACTCATCACCCAACTGCTTAGCAACACTTGCGTCAAAGTTAAATGTAAATGTAACACATTGTTAGCAGCTCCCACTCTTGAAGTATGTTAAGAGAAGGCTGGGAAATCTACTGATTTCTTTGTCCACTGCAATATAATTAGGTTTTAACATATAAAATATATTCCCCACTTAAGAATGTCAGAATTTGTGAAGGTATATCATAACTATATGATGTTGCTTATATTTTTTTTTCAAATGACAATTTTTATATTTTATTTTTATTATATTTCAATTTAGAACTCCGAAGTGAATAAACATTCTCTTGTGATTATTTAATTTTTTACTTTGTAACTTGTTAATTGATATAGAGGTTTCTTTAATGTTGAAATGTTTTTAGGGCTTATTTAAATAAATCACAAGCATAAAGGATCACTTTAAGGAAAACTGTTTTATTGTTTTGCTAAAATCTTGTTTAACTCTAGTTTTGCAGTATGGTTACATTGGAGATTGGGTACGTTTAAAATCAAGTAAATAAACCCCAAAAATATTTTTGTTTGAAAGATTCAGACTATGAAGAACATCTCTTTCTGTCAAAAAGTAAGAATAAGACATTATTTCAAAACAAACAATTTAATATTGCTGCTTGTTACAACCTCCTAAGATCAAATTAAACTTTATTTATAAAGTGCTTTTCATATAATAATTGCATCTCAAAGTGCTTTACAGATTAAATTGACCCCACTTAAAACCACATTGCCATCCCTCCTTCTGTTTTTCCCCCCCTTGAAATCAGTTTGCTAGATTTGAACGAATGCAATGTTTTGTAAACCATTTTATCAAAAATGAAAGTAGTTTTCTGTCTTCTCGTAGTTGTTGGAGAAGCAGCTTTCAGCTTCTATGCTCCACAAATCTGGACCAAACTACCAAATGAATGCAAAAATGCTGAATGATTATACTCTTTTAAATCAAAGATTAAAACTCTACTATTCAGAGCTGCCTTTGAGTCCTGAACTAGTTTCTACTCTTCATTGATTATTCTGTTCTTAAATCACTTTTTTTAACGGATTCTTGTGTTTCATCTGTTTTTAACTAACATACTTTACATACATTTTTTCCTAAATTGCCGTTCAAATCGTAACTGATTTAATTGTTTTTAGATTCTTTTTAACTGCCAAAATTGTTAATGTTCTCTGTTTTTAATTTATAATTTTACATACATTTTATTTTATTCTTTTTTGTATGCTTCGATTTCTTAATGTTTTCTTTTCTCTTTGATTACTTTTATTGCTAAATGATGTTATCTCTTTTTAATTTTCATAATTTTATTTACATTTTCTATTATATTTTTTTTTATACTTCAATAACTGAAAGTTTCCTGTTAGTGATTTTCACACTTTGTCATGTATTTTGTTTCTTCACCACTGAATCATGTAAAGCACCTTCAATTGCTTTGTGTTGAAAGTGTGCTATATAAATAAAATTGCCTTGCCTTGCCTTGTTGGAAAAAACAAATAGTACACTTTTTGTGTTGGTAAAAGGAAAAGTTCTCAAAAAAGTTATAAATAAGTGGAGGAAATCTGCAAACTATTTGACTTTTGGGAGGAATTGAGGTCCAATAGTACCAGTACTGTGGATTTACCGCGGTCAGTATTTGTACGGATGTCATTGTAAGCTTTGGCAAAGGCTGTCTCGGTGCTGTGGAGCCTACGAAAACCAGATAAAGATAAATATCAAAGCGGTTGTTCATTGTTAGGAAGCTGTTTAACTGTTGGAACACAGCTTTTTCAATAATTTTACTGATAAATGGGAGATTAGAGATTGGTCTGTAGTTTTGCATTAACGAGCTGTCTAGGTTCTTCCTCTTTAGTATTGGTTTGATAACTGGTGTTTTTAAGTCTTTGGGGAAGACACCTGATAGGAGGGATGTGTTCATTATTTTGGACCTTTTTAACAAAACCTGTTGGTAAGATATCCAAGCAGCAGGTGGCAGAGCTTAGTTTCTCAATGATTTAATCGAAGCTCGATTGATTTATTGTTTTCTCTGCATGGGTGTTAAATGGGCTTAACGTTGGTATTGGGGTTGGATCTGATGTACTGATTGACCTTCTGATGTTCTAGATCTTTTCAGTAAAGAAGCTGGCAAATTCCTTACAGGCCCTGGTGGAGTTTAGTTCAGAGGGTATTGTCACTGGAGGAGTAGTTAGTTTCTCCACTGTAGCAAATCATGTCCTAGCATTATTGTTGTTTCTGTGAATAATCTCAGGAAATAATGATTCCCTTGCACCCTTTAAGGTTACTTGATTCTTTTTCAGTCTCTCTTTATATATCTATTACATGCAAGTGGGTCACGTCTCCACAGAGACTTCTTTTTACTAGAGACAATTTTAACCTTAAGTGGCGCAATCTTATGCATCATGTCTGAGATTTTAGATAGAAATTCATCTGTCAGTTTGTTTACTGAATTTGTGTTGGTGGATGTTGGTGATTTAGATAAGGTTGGAGTGTACATCAGTTTAAAGTTTTCATCTGAGTTTTCTTTAAGGAAGCGTTTTTTTAACGGGGGTCTTAGTCTGATTAGATATGTTGGCTAGGATGGTGCTTTCAAATGAGATGCAGAAATGGTCGGATAATGCGATATCAGTTATGGCAATGTTAGAGATATTCCAGTCCAGAGTGTGTCCTCGGTTGCGCGTTGGTTCGTTGATGTGTTGGAAGTTATGAAGGGCATCATTTAGTGCTTTTGTTCCACTATCTTGGTTCTTGTCAATATTGATGTTGAAATCTCCCACAATTGCGATCTGGTCATAGTCTACACATATTGTAGAGCAAAGGTAATTGAAGTCATTAAAAAAGTTTGTGTTAGGTTTTGGTGGTCTATATATGTTTATAAAAAGGACTTTGTTTGGTTCATTTGTTTCAGTAGCCAAATATTGAAAGGTGCTGAAATCACCTAGCGATACCTTTTTGAAGTTTAGTGATTTGTGAAAAACTGGAGTAAGTCCACCACCCGTTTTGTTTTTCCTGGTCTCACTAATGAAGTGATCATGTGTTGGGCAAGACTCTATTAGTACAGTTTGTTCTGTATTTCCATCTAGCCACGTTTCTGAGAGAAACATGGCATGTATATCATATGTACATAAACTTAGCCTGGTTTATCCTCTCTAAAACCTGTTGATGTGCTTCTGGGATTGTCTAGTTGGAACACCTGATTGTGTCCTAGTTTCAACCATCTAGCTAGCTATCGATTTTAGATTAAGCCCAAGAATTTGGAGGTTCTCATCCTCCGTTATTCCAATATCTTGGCGCAATACAGCAACACCACTTTTAGGAAGATTTTTATCTCATAATACTACAACCGTGATGCCTGATGGTTGCGCACCATTTTTTCGTTGGCTCATAGGAAACAAACTCCATGACATGACATCAATGTTAGTTTTTTTCTAACCAACATGCTTTCCTCAAAATACATTTGGCCTTTTCATTTTAGCCACCTCAAATTTCAGCTTAGGTTGAAGGTTTCAATAGACGTTCTTATTCTTGGTTGCTTACTTCTTAGTCTGCAGAATTTGAAACCTGGGTCCACTGTGGACGGTGATGCTGATGTTCTAGTAATCTCCAGTTCATGAGAAACTTGAGCTTTGGTGGTTCCTGGGTTGTTCTTCTACCTTATATATACATTATAACTAATTTCCTATATTCTGATGTTGGTGGTTTGTGTTTTCTTCCATACCATGGCAAAGTAGTCGCATTTAGTTTTGTATGCCCCACCAATCTGGAACAAACTTCCAGAAAACTGAAAAAAGGCTGAAACTCACATTTCTTTTAAATCAAAGTTAAAACCTATTTGTTTTGAGATTTGATTAATATGAGCCTAAACAAAATACATTTGAGTCTTTAAAATATATATTTTTTCCATTTCCTTTTTTTTTCCACTTCACTGTCTCCTTTTTCATATTCTATTGTATGTTTTCATTTTGTAAAGCATTTTGATTTTCCTTGTTGCTAAAATGTGCTTTACCAATAAAACTGCATTGCCTTGTGAAAGAGAAAAACTATCACATTTACATCCAGGGACGCTGTAAAGAACTTTCAATTCAGCTTGGATAGCCAAACCTAACAAGGCCACTAATTATGATTTGACTTTTCATTTCCACAGACCACTCACTCTCTAATATTGGCTATCACCTTCCTGGTCTCTGTTCATACAGCAGTCATTTCATCCAAGGACTAATGATGTCGTCTCTGTTTTCATTTCCTCTTGCAGAACGCCGAGGGCTACATTATGAGCATCCCAATGCCTGGTCACCCTGTGAACTACTCTCAGGCTACTGTTTCACAGGCCCAAAAAGATGTGGAGCAGCTGGAGAAGCTCGTTTCAGAACACGATGTGGTGTTTTTGCTCATGGACACGAGGGAGAGCCGCTGGCTGCCCACCGTTATAGCTGCCAGCAAGAGAAAGGTAAGAAAGGAACAATACAGCATGTAAAATGAACTCACACCTGTCGCGACAGGTTGAATTTCAGGGGCAATTGAAAGTTCTGTTTTATTGTAGATTTTAGAACAATGACCGACACGATGACATGCAATGTAAAAGTGGACACCTGGGGTGGCGTACACTGAGAAAATTATCATAAAGCTCTTTGTAGACACTTTTAACTCAGTAGTTGATATTATACGTGTGATGTGGGCTCTCTTCTGCCTCCGTTGTCAATGGAAACAGCTGTTCACAACACAGATCCCTGGTAAAAGGTTTTTAATATATCGGCTTGGTACATGGTAAAGAAGACTTTTACTTAAAAATGTGATGCTGGCTTTACAGTGCAGAACTATTTGTACACCCTGTGATTTCCCAAGTTGTCCAACTTTGAAATTATACAGGGCTCTGAAATTGACATTGTAAGTTCATTTCCACTGTGAGATACATCATTTTTTTATTCAGAAACAAATTTTTTTATTTTTTTATTTTTTATCATTTCTTTCTATTTTATTGTTTCTGGTCCACATAAGTGTTTCAACACCTGGCAATCAGCAGGAATTCATGCTCTCAAAGGTGAGGAGTCGGCCCAGAACTACATGGGAGGAACTGTTTAAAGACATGAAGAAAGCTGAGACCACAGCTTGATAGAATACTGCTGATAGAACACTATGCCATCATAGTTTAAAATCATGCCTTGCACGGAAGGTTCCCCTGACCTCACACGTCTATAGAAAATCTCTGTGGAGGAGTGAGCCAAAACCCCTGTTGCTGTGTGTGCAAACCTGGTCAAGAACTACAAGAAATGTTTGACCTCTGTAATTACAAACAAAGTCTTCTTTACCAAATCGTAACACTGAATTTCTCAGGTGTTCAAATATTTATGTGCAGCAATAAAATACATATAAACTCTTTTAAAAAAACATCCAATGTGATTTCCCGATTTATTTTATTTAAAAAGGTCTCACAGCGGAACAGCACCTACATTGTGAATCTCAGACCCTTCCATAATTTTGCAGCGTTTTCAAATACTTATTTTCTTCAGTGTATGTTAGCCATGGCTTTTGAAAATAGAGGGCACTACTAAATGCATGTTTTGAAAATTACAATTTTTAAAAGCCTAGGTAAAGTACTTTAGATTCGTAATAGGGCTACAAATCTGTTGCATGTAGATTTGTTATAAAAGCTAGATGTATTGTCCTGGTTTGGTAGCAGCACTTCTACAGTCACATAAGTAAGGATGCACCGATACCGGTACTTGTATTGAGTATCATGGCAGATACCATTCTTATGAATTGTATCGTATTGGTTAAAGTTAACTGATACCATGAACTGATTCTTAAAATGTTGATACTCTGAAACAATTTCATAGAAAATGTTTCTTTTTCAGTTTAAAGTTTATTTTTGTGGTCATTTTATCAAAATATATATTTTTTTATTCAACATATTTTGTTGTAACAAGCAGAAAATAAAACAAAACCTTTCTTCCAATTCTTTGCATCTTTTTTTTTCTGTGTGGTGGAAGTATCGGTATTTATACTTGGTGTTAGGGTAAAAAATAGTGGTTTAACCTAGAAAGAATCACACACAGGGGTCGGAGAGAAATTGAAGTTAAATGAGCTCTGCAGTGGGAGATAGAATAAAGTTCTGCTGAGGGAGACCAGGAAGATACTTTGGTTGACCGTGTCTCTGTTCTCCTCTCAGCTTCTCAGACAGTCTCCCAGCTCTGTCTCCTGGTCTCAAAAGGCCCTCCCACTGCATTCTCTCTTTATTTGGTCAAACTTAATTAGCATCTTAAAAGAACAGGGTGTATACAAAGGAACATATGGTTGAAACCAAATGACATTTAAAAAGTACATTTTGAACTATGTGATAAAGGAAAAACACAGGCTAAGAAAATAATAATACAACATTATTATTTTTCCCTAACACTTGGTATTGGCAAGTACTCAAATTTAAGTATCGGTATCATATCGGTTTTAAAAAAGGGGGTATTGTTGCATCCATAGTCATAAGTCAATATCACTGTCCTGCTCTTGCTATGTCTTCACCGTATTATTTACAAAAATAAATCAGTTTTAATAAGCTTAAAGTCAGGAACTTGTAATACTACTTCTATCTTGCTGCACAGTCAAGTGTTTCTTAGCTCATTAGGTTATTTTAAGGGTTAGCTCAGCAGAGCAGTCACTGGGCCATTGGTGTTTTGAGGCTGTTTTGTTTATCTTTTCTATTATTAAAGGCTGTGCACATTACTTAACAATATTTCTCATTTGCTTTAGTTAAATAAGATGTTATTTTCTGCAGTCGGCATCTAAGTTCATATGTAGATGAATGTATTATCATTATTATTGAGATCATTATAAACAAACAGGAAAGCAGAGACATAGATAGCATCTGAAAATTGATACATTCATGGAGGTTTTTTTCGGTTTTAAGTAATAAAAAATTAGGACGTGACTGTAGGGTCTCAATGACAGCCTGACAGCTGCAGTTTAAGAAGCAAACTAATGAGGAGAGGAAGAGAGTGCAGAATTACTGAGTCTATGCGTGCCACCGTCCTTTCATTAATTTGGGAATTATTTGAAAGTAAGTATGAGTATGAAGTAGAACATAGTTTCAGGCTTGACAGAGATGACTTTCTAAACTCTGAGGCCACTTAAGCTAAGTTTTGTTTGGGCTAATGTGAAGGGTTTGATCCTTATTGGTTTCCTGTGTGACTTTAAACTCAAACATTTGCAGGCAGAAAAAAAAAAATTAACTTCCAATACTTGCCTTCTGCAAAGGATAAAACAGAATCGATCTAGATTTTTTAAAATTGTATTACTGAAAAGCTTTGGCCAAGACATTACTAATTGCCATAGAGCAGATGGGAAAGCAGAATAAGACTTACAATGTGAGGGAAGTGGGTCAGTGTGCAGTCATAGTAGAAATAAAGCATGTCCTCTGACATCTACAGGTTTCTAACAACTAAAGGATTTGATCTTGCCATGCTTCACAGATTTGAGGATGACATGTTTTTTCAAAGAGATACAGCAGAAATTGAAAAGTTTGCTTAAAATGAAATGTATGCAGAAGTGAAATAAATATCCTAGATACAGTATTGAGAATATGTTATGCATTACCTTTTTTAAAGTTGACTTTATTTGCCCTCCCTGATAGCTCCTTTGCAATAAAAAGGGTTAAGCGTACTGGGAGGTGAATACTTTTAATAGATACTGCAGCTGTAACTTTTTCAATGTTTTCAATACTACATAGGTATTGTTCTGTGCTTACTCTTCCTATTAGAAACACACTTCATTTTGCAAAGTCCTTTCTATAATATTTTTGTAAAATTTTTAATGGAGCAAACACTTTATCAACTTTCTCTCATCAGCTTGTGGTGAATGCTGCTTTAGGCTTTGACACATTCGTTGTAATGCGACATGGTCTAAAGAAACCTCCCATCAGTCAGAGTGTTTCCACGGCTACAGACTCCTGCTCTTCCTGTTCCTCTGCTTCCTCGTCATCTTCCACTCCAGCCGGGTCCGCCCCTGGTGTCCCAGGATCCTCTCTGTTCTCCAACATCCCAGGGCACAAGTTGGGCTGCTACTTCTGCAATGATGTTGTTGCACCGGGAGATGTAAGAAAACCTCTCAACATACACACAATGTAGAGCAATACACACAGTGCCTTCGAAAGCTGTTCACAACTCTTGGACCTTTTCACATGTTGTCATGTTATAACCAAAAACTTCAATGTATTTTTTCTGGGATTTCTGTGATGGACCACACCAAGTACAATATTGTGGTTGGAGGAAAATTATAAATGGTTTTACTTACTATTTGTATATTCTCCTCTCCAGATGTGTAATTTAATCTCAGTATAAATCCATCTCATAGGTGAAGTTTTTCAAAGTAACAAATAACATCTTGAAAACCAAGTTGTGTGCTCAACAAACCTGGCCTTTATGGAATGGTGACAAGAAGAAAACCAAAACATTAGATTTTTTTATAGTTTTCTAGAAGCCTTGTAGTATGGAAAACTAAAGTGCTCAAAATTAATTAAATAAATAAAACCTTTTAATATAAATGTCTACATAGTTAAATAATTGACAAATATATAATGTGACAAAAAAACTGAATTCACATGAAAGTCTAAGATCATTATTATAATATATTTTTCATTTTTCTTTAAAAATTCATTAATATAAAACAATTAATTTTAAAAAAATATTTTGTACAATAGAATTTAATAATAGAATTTAATCGTTTAATTTCTGAATTTTATAGAATTTATTTTTCCATAATTTTTATTGTGCATTAGTTTTTATTCCAAAACCTCTTTTTCATAAAATCAGCTTTTATTTCATAATGGTGTTTTCCCCAAAGGCTTATGTATTTAGAAAGGCCGTCTATTACCTAAATGAGATCATCAGCCAATCAGAGTCAGTGGGTAGGACCTGCATGCTCATTGGCTAATGCATAAACACTGATCGTCCTTGAGGAGGAGAACGGCGAGGAAGGTTAAAGTTGTTTAATGTTGTTATTGAATTTAATACCTGTTAAATTTCATTGATCTCCATTCAGATTTATCGAACATTTTAAACAATAAAGAAAATTGTTATATACATAATAAAAAGATTACATATAACATGTTCAATGGGAAGAGGAAGAAGCTCTACTAGCTTATATGATCCCTGCCATTTTACACAAGACTCTCAAGTCAAATTTCCCAGTCAATCAAAATCAAAATTTTCTTTCCTTATATCCTTGATACAAAGCTATTTTCTAATATTTTTATTCTCAATCAAACAGGCTCATATTTCACACACTTTGCTTATTTCCTGCTTCTCAATCTTCACACCTCCCAGTTTACCAACAATAAGCAGACAATTTACAATCACATCCATAATCAATCTAGCCTGGGTAAAGCCAGTTCTGTGTGTAGACCCGCCCCGTGTCGAGTCTACACCTTGATCTGGAACTGCTCCCACAGAAAGCATCGGAAAAAGGAAGGGCCACCTGGTATAATATTTTAAGCTGATTGGAGGATGCAGCAGCAAGTGTCCGCCCACCATGATTTGCCTTAAACCAATCGCAGTAACGACTCTTAGGAGTGGTACAAGCTGGTAAATGAAAGTCTTGCTAAATCCAGTCGGGAGAAAAGCGCACATCTTTACCATCACAAAATGCATAAATTCCTTACCTTTGCTCATTTTTCGAGGAAATCTACTCTAGTTCTCCTAAAACATATTCAGTAGCCATGTACGTACGTAACAAGTATGTCCACCTGCACGGCCATGTTTGTTTTGGTTTGCCTGGGCTCATAGCTGAACACTTGCCCAAACGCCTACCCCAAATCACAATCCTAACAAACAATTGGTCCGCACCACCAGTGGAGTTGATTTGACACAAGGTTAACATCAATCAAGTATTTTCTTCCTCCTCCAGATAATCCATTAGTTTAATTTTTTTATATTGATCTTTAAACTTATGCGATATTGTACTTTGCTTAAGGTTCTCACTATGTTAAGTAAACATGTTTGTTCCACACTTTTACATCCATAACAGAAATGAAAAAAATATTTTAATGTAGTTCTAAGATATGTATAGATATAATTAAGTTTATCTCTGAAGTTACATGCGTTATCTGTTTTTATAAATAATGTTGGTAATTTATTTGGCAATAAATTCTTATGTACTTTATACATAAATATTGCTGTATAATTGAATTAAATCTGTGAATGTCAGTATTTTTGAATATATAAGTAATGGATTGGTGTTTTCTATATGACTTACATTGTAAATGACCCTCACTGCTCTTTTTGTTCAACTGAAAAGTAAACAAGTAAACTTTAATAGGTGTTGTTCCAAACCTCTACTCAATAAATCAAGTATAATGAATGAATATTGGAGGAAATGGAGTGACTAATAATCCATTTATTGCCAACCTTTGTTTATTACATAAATTCTCCGTACTAACTTTATATTTTAAATGTTTAATTTTTGGTTTCCAACTGAATGTATCATCTATTTTGCTTGCAAGGAACTTATGTTCTGTCATTTACTCGATTTTAGATCCATCTATTTGAAATGAATGTACTGGAGATATAAAGGACAGATCGAATATATTTTTATTTTAAGCTACACGTTAGCAATTACTGGTTTCAGTAAGGGTTTCGTTTTTCTATCTACTGTAGGTGTTTCCACTTGCTGTTTAGCTGTGAAGAAAAATCTGACATTTATTCCTGATGTTCTGAAATAAAGTGGACCTAACTTAGCTTACATACTTTAGAAACTTTACACTTTTTCCATCACCCACATCCTGCTTTTGTCCCCCGACAGCCTTTGTTTTCACCCCTTTGTCTATTTTTACCCTCCCTCATTACCTTTTCACGTGAGTATTGTTTGAGCTGCATTAATCAGTTATGAAAGGCTAAAGACATTTTCTGGAAACGCGCTTTATTCTGCCTTGACTCCTACAAATACCATTTAGCTCCCGCCTTACAGTCACAGATTACAGTAATATTGTCATCAGAATTAAAGCCAACTGCCAACTGACTAAAATTTACATGTAGAAGTGATTCAGTTTGGGAGTGAATAGGGAAAAATGCCAATAATGTAATGCTGATACAAGTCGTTTTTGTTTTCTAGTCTTCTGGGGGTTATCACAAATATCTTATTACTGTGACACCGATCAGCCGCCACAAGAAGATGAAACAAGCCCCGGGAAGCTAACAAGTTTTTCCATCCATCTGTTGTTGAGCAACAGTGTTTATTGCACAATTACTATTAGATAAAGTGCAAATTTACACAGACGCTAATGGCTAATCCTTCCATCTAATAGCTGGAGAGATGACCCTGCTGTCCATGAGGGGGACAAGCTAATGGTGCTTTTTATAAAAACATAGTCAACATAAAAAGCCTATTGAGATGGAAATATAACAACGTTTGCCAAAGCATCGTAACAGCTTGAGATCCCTAATTTGCACTCGGTCCTCTCAGACATGAGCATCATGTAAACGAGATTTTCTTCAACATAAAAACATTTGGACTGGTGCTTCATTCTTTAATTGCACTGAATGTGTGAGACTTTATTTGAAACTATAATTAAGTGTTTTTGTCCTTTTTATCTGAATAGTCCACCAGGGATCGGACCTTGGATCAGCAGTGCACTGTCAGCAGACCAGGCCTTGCCATGATTGCTGGAGCCCTGGCTGTGGAGCTCATGGTTTCCATTCTACAGCACAGTGAAGGGTACGTGTGTGTTTGCTCTTAATCTGTGCTGACTTTTCACCTGCAGGTCAGATACTGAAAAACATCAATATTTCTTCCTATTTCGTATTTTAAATGTATTAGAAGTAAATTTATCCCACTTTTTTTGTCTTTAAGTTCAACAGAGCCAGTCCTCTTTGTTGTGATTTGGTTTTGACCTAAGTAAAAATCTGATTACGGTTAGAAGTGCTGTATACAGTCCGATGCATGAATAGGAATATTTTTATAATCTCTTCATTTTGAGTTCAATTCAGAGCTGCTATTAATAAAATCAGTTTATACAAAGAAAATAAAACATTTGTATCGGTAAAACCCTGATAGAAGCATTTTCACAACTATCTCAAATGCTTGACAAAGGTTTGAGGGAAGCATAGAGAATGCAACAAAAGTATTTGTCTGACTACAACAAATATAAATATCACATGACTGATTTAAAAAAAAAAATTATATCAGCTTTCTAACCGAAAAACATTAAGAACATTACATGTTAGTTGACTGCAGTCTTATTAAAGTATATACTAATACCAGTAATTTAAGGCCTATATATCAACATAAATTGAACTGAGCCCCCCCACCCCGTTTTTTTAGGTCTAAACAACTAATTGATGTGTTTGTGAAAAGAAAATAATTACAATTTTGTATTTTATTGAACATGGATAAATACCAATCATTGCTTTATTTCGTGTTCTTTTGCTTTCTTTTTTTTACATACATGGAAAGTAACCTTTTGTATTCCAGATTTGTAGTTCAAAGAATAATTAACATTATGCCTTTATGATTGTTGGGAAAAATCTTTTAGTTCAGAAACTGAAGAGGAAATTGTCAATGTATTCATAATTTTATTGCAAGCTAAAGGCTAGCCTGTGCTTTACTTAACTTCAATGAAATATCTAAATAATTATGTAGCTTTGTGAAACCAAAACATTTACAGAGCCCAAAAGTGTCTCCTCGATAAGCCATTAAACAGGCTTTGTAGAACAGGTCCCTGATGTCCTGATATTCTGTCATCAGGCAGCAAATCATCCTCTATCTGAGCCGTCCTTTGGGAAGCTCCCAGATGGCCACCTATGCTTTTATTCATGAAGCAACGCATTCATTTTACCTGAAGGTTAGCATCCCATTCCTCATTTCTCAGGAACAGGTTTTTCTTCAAATAGTGCTCCATCTCGACACTAAGCAACATGACACAGAAAGAATTGTTAATCTTACCTCTCAAATCCTTCGCATCTGAGGCGACTGAAGCCCTTTCCAAACACTTGTAGAGATTAGAATCGTATCTGCCTTTGTAAGTAGCCACTAATACCAGTAGCTGTTTGAAATGAAAGTCCAGTCGGATCATTTAAAGTAACAGAGATGTTGCCATATTGATGGAGGAGCACTACGCTAAGGTTTTGCTCTACAGCACGTATTTTCACAAATTTGTGTCACTGCTCTTCTATTTTTTCCCCTTTTGACACCAAGGTTAAGTGAACTTCTAAGTCTTCTTTGTGGTTGCTTGATATTTTCTGAACCTAGTTTCTCTCTTAAAGGAGAAGTTTTCCTGCCTATTAAGTGTGTAGTCATGTGCACCGGTGTGTCTCTGTGAAAAAATAGAGTTGTGTAAGTGTGTGTTTGTGCTAGACAGGCCACTTGATGGGCCTGATGGGATAGCTATTTTATCTTAGAGTGTGTCTCAGTTGCAATTCACTGTTACACAGCTGTTCTTTGCTTCTTGGATGAAAAGCTTCAAGAGCAAAGACGGAAATGTTTTTTTTTTGCGCCGCCTTTACTTGTTAGTTTCCCTTACTTCTATATATCAGATGAATTTAGCAGTCAGTATATGTTCTTTTTGTTGCCTAATAACCTGCTCTATCGCGAGAAGTTTAAAAGGCAACCTGTGAGTTTCGGACTCCCCACAAGTCCCAAATAGCAATTTCCGAACTGATTATTTATTTCTCACTGTTCTTGGTGGCATACAATTGACACAAAGGTATTCAAGGAGTTTGACAGACAAATCTGAGTTTCTAAAACACCTGTCAACTCTGTGTGAGATGTAAAATTTTTAGAATTGTTGTTCGGAGCAAAGTCTTTTCAAACTGCTTACGTTACTCATAGTCATGGAGCTTTTACAAAAGCTCCAGTGTTCGTGCAGTCTGCATTTGAGACTTGAATGCACAAATAATCTCCATGTCTTTTTGTGCTCATGCCAAGTTTTAATTTCATGTTGCTTTGTATTTGGCCAACATCTCAAAGTGCAAAAATCTACCAGAAAAAATAATGTTGGGGTGAAAAAGGAACAACCGTACAGTTGAAACAAGATGTTTACATATATTAAGTATAAAGGCACATGCCTTTATTCTTAAATAATATCAGGCCCTGGATAAATTTACTTTTGTATAAAGATAATTTACCAAGTATACAAAGACTGAAATAAAAGATTTCTTATGTAAAAAAATACCCCAAAGATATTAAATTTAATATACAGTGAAAACGGGCTGCACGGTGGTTAGCACTGTTGCCTTGCAGCAAGAAGGTTGTGGGTTCATATCCTGGCCCCGTGCATGCGTGGGTTCCCTCCGGATACTCCGGTGTCCTCCCACAGTCCAAAAACATGACTGTAAGGTTAATTGATCACTGTAAATTGTGTGAGTGTGTGCATGGTTGTTTGTCCTGTCTGTCTCGATGTGGCCCTGTGATGGACTGGCGACCTGTCCAGGGTGTACCCCGCCTCTCGCCCGTTGACAGCTGGAGATAGGCACCAGCACCCCCGCGACCCATTAAGGATTAAGCGGTTAAGAAAATAGATGGATGGATGGATCTCATGTCTTGAGGTGCACCAGTCCATTTTGCAGCAGCAAATCCCATAAAATAAGTCTGCCTCAACCTCCCCATTCAGACTTGGTATACTGTTCTTAGGGTTGTAAGCTTCATGCTTTTTCAACCAAATGTGATAGTGGTCAGTATTGCCAAACACCTCAAGCTTGGGTCCTTTTTTATGCGGAAAAGCCATATTAGACGTGATCTTTACTTCTACAAGAGCCCGGACGAACCGCACGGAACCGCACGGAACAAGCCCGCTATTAAAACATTGATTACCCCTCAAAATGCAAAAAGGTTATGCCATAAATAAATTTTTACCTCTTCGCTAGTTCCAAGCGATGAAACCGAGACTGATGTGCTCGTCATGTTGCTACAAATAGATAATTCTCAGGGAATGAGAATAGCACCTGTTGGACCTCCGTTGTTGAGTTTCTTACTCGAAGACACAGATAACGCAGCCTTGTGATAATTTAGGTATGCACTGCCCCCTACAGGCCGAAAATTGCCCACTGTGCCTTTAAGGACTGGTTTGGTTGCAGTGCTTTTTATTTTAAATCCCCTTACTTGTTCTGTTCCTTTACTTTGTCACTGTCTGTCATGGGGTTACATGTGCCGACAGATAAGTTTTGTGGTTGTTTGTTTTTTGAATATCTGGCTGGTTCACAAAACTGTGCTACTTGTTTGGTGTTCTTTATGTTGAAGGTAATGAGTTTGATCTGATTTCTGATCTTAATACGAAAGATTACCAGATATTTAGTGTTTTTTTAAAATCTTATTTTCAAGTGTGTCCTTTTATGAATCCCTTATTGTCTGTCATTTTGACTGATGGTATAAAACAAATCTTGTCCTAATTAATTTTCCAATCAGTTTTTTAAATAACATATTCAATATTCCATTTTCATTCATATTACATCTAAACAAACTATACAAAGAATCCACATCATGCCAACACACATTGTGTAGATTTATAAGGTATGTATATTATGAACATTTCACCTGCTGTGAAATGCCTGTTCATAACGAAGCTAAAGTGTCACTTCAACCATAGTTTTTAAATCAGGAAACATTTATTAAATTTTTCAGTTTTACTTGCTTCAGTGGGAGAAAATCCCTTAATATGACCCATGGTCCTAAACCACACCTTAAAAACCAGAGCTGAAGACTTTCAAAGCCTTATATGGAGAGACTGTATGGCACCTTTGATACTTTGGCCAGGGGTAGGGATTAAAGTTTGTCTTTTTTTTTAAACGAAAGAAAAAAAATATGTGTGAAACCAGAATATATCATTATGTCAGGGTTTTGGTAAATTAAATTGGGCACTTGTCAATATTATCTGTAGTTTTTGTCACTGGTAATATACAATTCTGATTGGACACTAATTAATGATCGTTTGCCTGGTGGAGAAACTTCCTGTATAAAGCCTTAGGTAGAAGCTTATTTTTTATGACAATCCATTTGCTCGATGCAGTTTTTCTAACTGAAGAAAAAAGTACAATAAAATAACGCTGAAGTCCTGGCTCCCCCTTCAACCGTTTGGCCAAATCCTACACTGTCACTTAAACACTTTGGTAATATGTTTGTGTTTTGTGAATACCGCAATATATTCAGCATGCATCTATGTTTTAATAATTTTTTGTCAAGCATAGCATAGTTTCTGCGGTTGGTGATTTTCTGTTATTGAGAGAATATTATATGTTTTTTTTATCTCTGTTTGAGTGTTTAGATTTATGACAACACATACATTTTCTGACTTTCTTTTCTATTTTTAGGGGCTACGCCGTGGCTAGTAGCAGTGACGACAGAATGAACGAACCACCCACGTCTCTCGGTCTTGTGCCTCATCAGGTTAGAGATGTTCAAACCTACTCACACACATCCACTTCATTTCCAGGAAGAGAGATCTGTAGAAGAAATACATGTATTAAAAACTGACTTTGTCAGGGTATAAAAGAGGGATGATAATATAAAAAAAAATATTCCTGTACTCATTCCTCTTTGGGGAAATCCACATATATTAGCACCAAATTGACAGGAAATGAAAACCATAAAAATGCAGAAAAATCACATCAAATATTACACAAAAAACAAAGCAAAATGGAGAATGTAAAGGCAGGTAAAATTAACAACTTAAGAACATTTTATAATTCTACATAAATAGCAGATGCAGATTCCAAGAACAAGTTTACTTAAGAAAGACTGTGCATCATGACCATTAATGCCTGAACAATGTAAGCTGAGAAATAACCAGTACAAGTAGATATAGTCTTAAGCAGTGTTGGGAGTAACGACATTTGAGTATAACCAGTGTTGGGGAGAATGCTTTGTAAGTGTATTTAGTTACAGAATTCTGAATACCTGCTTTAAAATGTATTTTGTAACGTA